>NQII01008185.1:14002-75293 GCA_002778355.1 Clitarchus hookeri
ACTCCTCGCCGTTGTGAATTTGAACCGTATTTCTGACCAAACTGACCTTCGAAATACGATCTAAGGTGGAGTAATGCGGGTGATATTAAACACGGTCGTATCGCATAGCATTATCTAGAGCAATTAAAATATTGTATCAGACATTACCAGCCGTAACCACGCGCGTGTGCAGAGAAAACTGAAAACAGTAAGCGACTCATAAAAAAAAATAGCATTACATGAACAACACGATCGAAAACAAAACAAAAATAAAGCGTAGAAAGGGAGAGAAAAAAATAATAATGCTACGTGCCCTCTCGTCGAATCTTCAAATAGCTCTAAATCCTCGTTCAACTACCAACACGCCTCTTGTTTTTCCCTCCACATATCCCCCCNGTCGAATCTTCAAATAGCTCTAAATCCTCGTTCAACTACCAACACGCCTCTTGTTTTTCCCTCCACATATCCCCCCGAAACCCCTTTACAAATTCACCAACCACCCTTTTTTACCCGAAAAAAAAAGACAGAGGTGTAAATCCGGTCNCCCCCGAAACCCCTTTACAAATTCACCAACCACCCTTTTTTACCCGAAAAAAAAAGACAGAGGTGTAAATCCGGTCTGTGACACCAGCACGGGCGTTTCGATGGCTCAAAAACAGATCAAATGGCACGAACATAATCTGTCGTTTCCAGTCAGCGTAGCGGAACAATTCGGTACAAAACATCGATGAGTGACTCTAAAACGCAAAACGTGGGCGCACATCGGTGCGTTACACCGGTCTCTGCGCGAATACAACCACTTCATGGCCCATTACAATACGCTCACGTTCGTCCATTTTCATCAAGGGGTCAATTCGGCATTGCGAAAAAAAATCCTGATTAGGGCCAAGTTAGCTGGTAAAAACTGACCCAGTTCGTTTCATAAAATTCAGTATAACGGTCAGTAGGAATTCCATAATCCGTGTCTCATTTTCACTGGACAATTATTTCCTCGTTACAAAATTTGTACTCCCCAAAAATAGGCCACATTCTCACGTAATAAAGAAACATTCCCAACAATAGCCGTAAATTTGCAAAAATTTCTAACATATGCGGTTTATCACATCGAAATGTTAATGTATAGGAGGAAAAAGCCTAATGTTGCCGCAACAAAAAAAATTACTATTGAGGCATTTCTTTTATCTCTAACGTTGTAGTAACATTAACGATGTCACGACAAAGTTGCTTAACGTTAACCATTTACAGTGTCTTGTATTCCTGCAATGCAAACATACTGTTGAAGTGTTAATGTTAACAAAGCCTCTAAGTAACGTTGCCGCAACCAATAAGTGCATTACGCTAAAATTAACAGGAAGAACACAGTAGTTTGCGTTACTGCGACATTAAACAAATGTCCGTTACACTGACTTGTCGGTAAATGGCGGATGGNAAGAACACAGTAGTTTGCGTTACTGCGACATTAAACAAATGTCCGTTACACTGACTTGTCGGTAAATGGCGGATGAAAGTGAACAGCAATAACCCCGTAAAATGTAACCGCTGTCTTTACATTTTAAAGCATGGTTTGAAAATTAAATGTAGTTTAGACAAGCTCTCAAGCCTTGCGAAGCAGCGTAAGTGTGCCAATGATGCACATATTTCCACAGGGCATTAAGTATTTCCACGTAACGAAAGAGAACTTCAGTTTGTCGTTTAAATTATATTCAATACCCACAATATGAAAACGTATCACGTATGTTATGGTAGGGCAGTTGGTAGGGCGTCGGGTTCCGTGAAGTAGCCTACGTCAAGCACTCAAGGCATGGGTTCGATTCAACTGCCTACCGTGATTTTTTTTTCGTTAATAATATTCTTTTTTGTGAATAAATAATCCTATTAAATTTATTTTGCACTACAGNGATTTTTTTTTCGTTAATAATATTCTTTTTTGTGAATAAATAATCCTATTAAATTTATTTTGCACTACAGTGTTTATTTAAAGCAAAAACCCAACACAAGAAAATTTTTTTTAACACAAATGTTAACATCAATGCCACACAAAAGTTGTCTTGCCTAAACAAAAAATTGATTTTGCAGTAACATAAACACCGCCTTAATGTTGCCAGAACAGTCAGGAGGCAATNTCTTGCCTAAACAAAAAATTGATTTTGCAGTAACATAAACACCGCCTTAATGTTGCCAGAACAGTCAGGAGGCAATGTCACAAAAGTACTTAATGTTACAGTAAAATTAACAGCTTAACATTATAGTACATTAACAGGAACATTAGTTACTGACAGTTCACAGATAATAAAAAATTTATGTTGTAGTAACATGAATACTGTTGCCACAACACTAGACTTTTTTCCGTGTGGGTGTATTTAAAACCAAACCGAAATACTTAAAGTAGTCGCTGCAAAATATAACGACACTCGAGCCTTTTTATGATGAATCTTTGTCCGGCACAACGTTGCAAAATTGACACACTATGAGGCAACATGGCACACTTGCTATTTTATTCAATTCAGTGAGTCAGAGCGGACTGTAGTATAGTCATCATCNACTATGAGGCAACATGGCACACTTGCTATTTTATTCAATTCAGTGAGTCAGAGCGGACTGTAGTATAGTCATCATGTTCGCGGACGCTGTAGTGCGTGGATGCCTACACTCGGGGCGCCAGTCAGTCCACAAACTTATTGACCGAGGTAGTATAACAAAATACATTAGCAGCCAATAAATAGTATGTGGAAATGAACGAGTTACCCATTGGGTTGGGGGCCGGGGACGAGCCAGCGTCCATCTTGGATGACGTCACGCTACTCTTTTCCTTCTAAAAATTTCCCGTGTTTCCTTTAAAACGGTCAAAATCGCCAGAATTTCCCTCAAAATTTCCCGAATTTTCCTAAAAACCTAAAACATTTTCCGCAATNCTTCGCGGACGCTGTAGTGCGTGGATGCCTACACTCGGGGCGCCAGTCAGTCCACAAACTTATTGACCGAGGTAGTATAACAAAATACATTAGCAGCCAATAAATAGTATGTGGAAATGGACGAGTTACCCATTGGGTTGGGGGCCGGGGACGAGCCAGCGTCCATCTTGGATGACGTCACGCTACTCTTTTCCTTCTAAAAATTTCCCGTGTTTCCTTTAAAACGGTCAAAATCGCCAGAATTTCCCTCAAAATTTCCCGAATTTTCCTAAAAACCTAAAACATTTTCCGCAATAAATGTGATTTGCATAATGCAGCTGGCATTTGCGCAATGTGGCGGGATCCGGCGGAAATCAACCAAATGCCGACAGGATTGAGCAATCATTTACAAGCAATTCACGCTCTGTCATTCCATGCCAGCACCATCCACCTCGTCTGAAGAATGTTTTCGAGTTCATTGCTCCGTCAAGCAACTTCACACACTACCTTGTTACAAGCATATATCCTACGACCTATGTCAAGTACGTATGTGCTAAGGACAACAATACCAATCACGCCACACATAAATGTTAATTGTACATGTACTAATCGCGCACACGTAAATCACCCCACCATATTGCCATCGTCACCGCCATATGGGATTCTCGCCCACGCCTGCTCTCTCCCTTGGTTTTCTCATACTTCTTCATGTTTCATACTTTCCCTCTTGCCTTCTATCCTTCCTTCTTGTCTCCCACCTCTATCCTCCCTCTCTTGTCTTGTACGTCCTCCATCTTTAATTACCACACCTCCCGCCAGACGTCTGCTGTAGGTGGCCATCTTTACTCTCACTCACGGCCGCTATTTCCCTTGGTTTTCTCATATTCCTTCTGATCTCCTTTTCTTTCTCTCTTGTTTTCTATCATTCCTTCTTGTCCCCCACCCCTACCCCCTCTCTCTCTCTCTCTCTCTCTCTCTCTTGCTTTTTACGTCCTCCATCATTAATTCCTGCACCTGCCGACAGTCGTCTGCTGTAGGCAGCCATCTTTAATTCTCGCACCCGCCACCTGAGTGTGCTAAGTTCTACCGTTCACAGCTAGGAGCGTTGGTATCCATGCGGCCATTTTGTGTGTTGGTAATCACGTCCCCTGCAGGGGAGATGCGTTCAAACGGTGGCCTCCAGGAGCGCTAGAAATTATTTTTAGTTGTTTGTGAACTCAATAAATGCAAGAAGCTTGCGGGATCGTTCCGAGCATCCATCGGTTGCCAGTCCGACGCCTAGACAACAAAATTACTGCGACATATAGGAAAAGAGGATCTTAAATGTCGAATACATATATAGTTATTACCGTCCCGGCATTCAGAAATAATTTGGACAGGTCTTACTTTATATAAAAATAACCATTGCACGGCTAGGAGCAGAAATAAAGTGAATACCCGTATCGGCCTACGCACTCCCCAGACAATAAATTTGTCATCGCGAAAAAAAGAGGACGTTTAATGTCGAATGTACCCACAGGTAAAAACTGCAAGTGCACACGCACGCACACACACCGGTATATGTGTAAAAGTTGTATTTATATAAAACATTAATAGCACTTGAACTATGACTATTCCGGTCTGTGTGAGAGCTGATCCAGTCTGTGTGAGAGCTGACAACTACATTCGCATGTAACATGCAGCCATACACACACACACAATTGCGCTGCGACGCACATGCGCGGCGTTCAATGCCCTAATCTCACTTATATGCATAGTTCTCTGTAATTTCCAAACTGTGTAAGATACCATCATCAAATGCATAACATAGGCATCACCCCCGACGACGAAAAGGACCGCAAGTACAAATATGGCCTAAGCCCACTTATAAGCATAGTTGGCTGTTATTTCCGAACAGTTTAAGATACAGTCACCAAATTCGTAACATAAGCATCAGCCCCGACAACGAAAAGGATAGCAGGGCCAAGTACGTTCTAAGCTCACTTATAAGCAAAGTTGCCCACCATTTTCCACCCACCAAAGCTATTGTCACCACATTAATAACATAGTCATTGTCCCCGACGATGAACTGGGCCGCAGGGTCAAGCACGGCATTTGCTCGATTCCCGCCGGATCCGACTGCATTGCGCAGATGCCAGCCGTATTGTGCAAAGCACATTTTTTTCGGGAAATTTTGCTGGTTTTAAAGGAACATTCGTAAAATTTATAAGGAAATTATAACGATTTTGGCAGTTTTTTTTAGGTAAAAAGGGAAATGGCCGCCGTCTCGTCCCCATCCATACCCCAGCCCTTCGGGCGAATCGGTCATTTCCATCTACTGCCAATATCGGTCAGCTTAAAGATTTCTGCGAGGAAATCCCGCGGTATTGTCACCTCCAGCCAGCAGACAGCAGCGCCTCTGTTTAAAAGTACATTCCATTTATATTAATGATACAATATCAACATGGTGGAAATGAAGACAAACTTAACCATTGCCAAAAAATTAAACAGCGAAAAATAATTCCTAATACCATAAACCGGGGTTACTTTGCACCTGCTGGGGTAACATTGCACCATTCAATTTTTTTTTTTTTTTTAGGTGTCATTTGGTGAGAGGGTAGCAAACATTACATGGGTAGGTAATATTAAAAATTTAAAATATCTAGCTACAGGCATTTGTTTCTTTGCCAAGTTGCACCAAACAGAAAATTCTGAGTGGTGCAAAGTTACCCCTGCAGGTCCAAAAGTAACCCTGGTTAAGGTTTATTCTACTCAGGTTGGGAAGCTCAATGCTTTTAATTTGGCAACTAAAATTTTTCGCCACTAGGTAAGCGGTAGTGTCGCAAGAGTACCGGAGTTTGTCAATTTTCTACGATAAAAAACTTAATATTTCCAATTATTAAAAATTAAATATAAAATAACTATACATGTCTGAGTAAAATATTTCTCTTTTTTTGTTTACATAGCTTCAAATTTTAGTTAAATGCACCTCTTTGGAACACTGCGCACCTAGCGGCGGAAATATTCCCTATACCAAACTCTCCCATAAGAAAACTGGTTTTGTTCCTAACCTCAGTAGAATTAACCTTACCCCGGTTTACGGCATGTCAAATGTTTTAAAAGTGGAAAATATTCACTAACAAAATTATAATGGTATATGATTATAGAAATATTTCTGAAAATATAATAATAGCAACACCTCTTGCCACTTGGTTACTTTTCGCCCATTAGCCAAAGCTAATTGTATAGAACTGTCCGGTATTTGTCTCCAGTGTATTTGGTGTATAGGTTGTTCATGCTTAGTTCAAACTTTTATGAAGCCCTGCTAAAGTTCTACTTCCAGGTTATTCCTCCGCCTCGTGCAAACACAGCTTAACTAAATCTAGAAGATTACACTAAAGGGACACGGCACTGTATTCGTGAGCACCCAGTTTAACATTATTTTCCATAATAATTAGTTTTTTACCAGGCAATTCCAACACAACGTTTTTCTCCCTATGTTTATTGGGTTGTTATATTATATAAAATTATGCAAGTAAAAGTTTAATTTAACTAAAAATAAGGTATTTTTATATTTAAACAATTATAAAACGCTTTTAATACTTGAAGGTTTTAGGAAACAACCAATCACGTCACACATTGGGTGATTTTTTTTCAGACGGTTTGATTAAAAAAGTGCGAGGAAACCGCGAATATACTATAGGCAATGTTCGTGTGGAGTAAACTGCAGTGATCAAAGATGAAGCCTCGTGGAGAAAGTCGACACAGGTTACGACACAAGTTACTGGGTCTGAGGACCGATCTTGGATTACGGGAGGCAGGGTGGTCGTGCTGTCGGATTGCCCGCCTCCTGGACCGTCGCCGTCGAACTGCGCGACGTCGCGGCGTTCGTATAGCAGTGGTAACGTAAAGGAACACGCACGCGGAAAGATTCCACGCCTTGTAATTTGGCTAAGCGACTTCTGTACAAACCTAATATTGTTACGCCAGCTATGGAGTATGGCATCCATAATGAATACATCGCTATTAAGCGTTTCGAGGCTGGAACAGGTTTGAATGTTGACAGGTGTGGCATATTTGTGGATTTGGAACGTGCTTATCGGGGGGTGGGGGGGGGTTAGTCCAAATGGTTTAGTTAGATAGGAAACTGTTCTGGTCGAGGTGAAATGCGCTCCTTCTGCCAAACCACTAGGCCTAATTGAGACTGCTAGACAAAAAAAAGAACTTCTTCTTGGAGGTGACTACCGACGAACGATATCTTAAAACTTAAGAAGTCGCGCCGTGGATGACAAACAGAAGAGAGGAACGTCCCATCGTCCGACAGGCGTGAACTCAACAACGAACAGGTCTCTTTCCGCTGTTAAGAGACAAGTGTTTTCACCCGCATTAATACGAGCAGACCTGCAAAAGAAAACTCGCGTTCTCGAAATTATTCACGTCGTCTTCCACTATAATCCCGACAACTACAACATCGTTTATAGGTCTGTGGGGGTTGGTACGTCGAGGAATGATTATGAATCGTTTTACGTAAATAATTCAAGTTTTGTCTGGGCGGGATGACAACTACACTCTAGTACGTAGGGGTACTGACTAACGTACAAATACTGACTTTATCGTTGAGTGACACACTGCCGGAACTGGCGGCGTCATGGTGTGAGGAGCAACCAACTATAAATCTCGGTTTTTGTCTTGGTAGAGATCGCGGGAACTCTGACGACTCAGCAGTACGCTGAGGAGATTGTGCGGCCTCGTGTGCTTCTCTTCGTGGCGCGGATCTAACGGATAATTTTAACAACAGGATAATGTGCGTCCACACATGGTACAGGTTCCATAGGACTATCCTCGTGCTGTCGACACCCTGTCGCTGCACTTCTGCCAACTTCGGATTTGTAACCGTCCCGTCGAAACATCTAAATATATTATAATAAGCATTCAAACATTAAAATGTCGTTTCAGTTGTAAATTACAAATTCGAAAATAATTATGCTGAAATAAGTACGAAATATGCTAAAATTGAAAACGTGTATAATTCTCCCGCTACTTTCAGCGGTGCGAAACTTCCCGAGAGAGAGAAAGAGAGCGAGCGAGAAGCTCCGCTCAGCCTGTTCAAATTTTTTCCTCGGACGAAAAAAAAAACACCATGTCACTAGGGCCTACGCACCTTAATTTGCGCTAATATTTTCAACTATAAAAATTAAATATGTTTCCATCAGTGTTACCTAAAAATTTCAATATTTCAATAGGCAACGTTTAATTTACAAATAGCATACAAAAAAAATTGCCAAAAAAATATTTTAACCATGAACTATTTCTTACTAGCCGTTGCCAACACATCGCGGCTCTCACTGTTTTTAATTCGTATTGAATACGAAATAAATATTACAAGTTGTAGAAGATACCAAGGTAAAGATTCATTTATTCAAATATATAATAGTTTAAAGTTAATCACAGCGTTATACATTTGTGGTAAACAAATTATTTAAAAAAAAAACATGTTGACATGTTACTCCTAGGGTGATTTTTCAAAACTTTGTTTCAAAACATCTGAAGAAATTGTGGGTGGACTATAACCATGAATTATTTTTTACGAAGTGACAAAAAAGACAGCCTAGCTCACGTCTTTCATAATTTTCCAGTTTTTCTCTTCTTTCCAAGAACATTTCGTGGTATCTTAACAGCTAGCCTATTTATGTGTTAGTTCCCGAGCTGCGTTGAAACAAAGACTTATTAGCGAGTTATTTTACATCCAGCGGATGATATTTCTTATTTAACACCTCGCACCAAGGCATAAAGTAGTATACCGGTGCCAACAAAAAGTCAGATTTTCAAGAAAAATTAAAACCTCGGGAGCAGTGATTTACATCGGAAAGATTTCGCTACCAGGCATAATTTTTGGGCACCGCCGCCTTTGTCTCACTTCTTTTTCACTGTGCGCTCTTTCCTACTCGGTAACTGCGGCTTCTCTCAGATTCCCTCTCGCTTGCTCGGGGGGAAGTTCGCCCCTTGATATGCAGGACGCGAGCAGCGCTCGAGAGATTGTTAGGTTGCCTTCCTGTCAGGCGCGACGCCAGCGGGCATCGCAACGAGGCTGGCGTCTTGCGAGGCGGAAAAGACGGGGAGCTCGCTTTTCCGCGGCAACACGTCATCTTGGTCGTGAAATGCGGCCGCCAAGTGAATGTACACACACACGCGCTGCCTGCTCTCCTCGACAACACCCCCCCCCTCCGGCTCCACCTCCGGGACATAGCCGTCAGTTGGACGTGTCTACTGCGAAGAACACACAGGAGACTCCAGTCTTCTAACCGGCGACCTGCCAAGAACTCCTACTTACTAAGAACTCGCGCTGTGTCTGCACGTCGCTACTTCAGATATCTTTGACTTGCGGTTTTCCCGGCCGTTAAAGGAGTTTCAAAACGTCAGTACTTGAGTTTTATTTTGTTAAAACAGACCCGGCCAAACGTTTTAGTACACTTCATAATAAACAACTTTTTAATTTACAAAATTCCAGTAACTCCTATAAAATATCACTACCACGCAAAACATTTCGTAGGATATATTTTAACAAAATCATTTGTAGTGACCACAATTTTTTTTTTTTTACCCCAGTAAATGTTCGTATGACATTAAGAATTGGACGCCAACGCACGCAAGTTGAATAGAGAATGTTAGGCTACAACAATCTGGCCTTTGGTAATAGGCGTGACTTTTGCACAACACTCATGGACATCATAATGGATTGCTTATAATTCCACTCGAAACTGGAACATTTGAAAACAACATAATGTATATCGAGAATATATGCTCTTTATCAACACACGGCATATGTGAATTTTTGTTGTACACAAGTGATAAGGTCAAGTATGCACACAATAAGTAAATATTAGCAGATGAATTAAGATTCTACTGCCGTTTATACTGTTGTCTCACAGTACGATCTCGTATAGTCTATTCCAAAAATGAGTATAATTAAATTATAACATGAAATTAAATTAGTTAATTTTGGCACGTGTTTCTACAGCAACACAAAATGTATTGATTACTACACGCTACAGATAATGTTTCAAAACAAATATAAACCGGAGTCAGGATTTTGCATTCTGAAAAAGAAAACACTTACGCAATAATTCAGATTTGACGAAAATGGTAGCATAGATTGCATAATTTAATTTGAACACCAATATTTTATTATAAGAATGTGTTGGTTTTACTCCGGAGAATATTATTGTTTATGACGTAAGAAATAAGTGAATTAATTGTTTCTTAGGAGGCCAAAACCTGCAAATAAAACTTCGCACATGTACACAATTTAATACAAAATACGCGTCTTATAAAAAAGTTAGTAAATTATTCGATGGTATCTTTATTATTGTGTGTACACTCAATTTACGTTGCGATAGTATTCCACATTTTTGCAAATCAAATTAATACCTTTTTATCAGGCTTCCCAAAAATTACGGCACGCATATATTTCTGTCTTGCTGTCATGCTTTGTAGCGGCCATAAAGCTAAGATTTTACGGACACTCCAACCAAAGTTTTTTGCCACCTTATATCATCCGAATTCTATTTATTGAGGGGATCGGATTTATTTCAATTATTTTTTGAGATGCTACTTGCATATCTTACGTCGCAGTATCGGTTTATTTGGTACTATTTTGAAGTTGGGGTGGAGTTTGAACGAAAGAGTTCGATCACATCTAAAAAGACTATAGTTTAATTTAGCACCTGGAACCCTCCTCCTGCCCTCTTCCTCCTCGAAAAGAGCACGAAGAAATAAAAGCACAGTAGCGAATAATAGACAAGCACACAGAAGCGAAACTGCACAAGTCAGTTTACAGAGACTGACCTGCCAAAGGGTTGACTGAACCAATAGGGAATTTTCCACAGCATGGCGTAGCTGATCAAAAATAAAGCCTATATCCAGGACATAACGCAGCCAAACAGCGTACTTTTCCGTACCACTGTAAACCGTCCATTGAGAATTTAATATTTTCTGGCGATTTTCGGTATTTTCCCCTGCAGTGTGCAAAGGCACTTAAAAAATCATTTTAAATTAAATACTTGTACAAAAAAATTTGCGCTAGGCAAAGAGATAAATCATATAATCGCTTACTCTTTTACCATCTATTGAAATTACGACGAGTGTAAACTAATGTTTTGATACCGAGTGATAAGAGTTAGAGAGGCTGATCTCAATCGCCAAGGAGCCAAAACATCTATCTAATAAAAGCTCGCTCTGCCCTGCAGTACCCATGTGTTAACTGAAGTGCCAGACGACATTCACCAGACGACTGTAAAACTACAGTAATAATCATCAAAACTAAGGTACGACAGAATGATGAGCCTGGTCATCGCGGTGAGCTGACATAAGCCTGGGAATAACGCAACTCGATAGAGCAAAATGGAACATGTGGCATCCTTCAGATGACCTTACATTCGCCTTACTTTTGCACTGGGTGATCGGCGTCATTTGTTTCGCACAGTAATTATCACCACTATCCTCACTGCAGGAGAAAAAATATACGTATCGTCACGGATTTTCGGTTTCACCGATATCACCTAAACGGTTTATCTAACACTCAACTTCTTCACGAATTATTTTCATAACATGAAATGTGGCAGGATGAGATATATATATATATATATATATATATATATATATATTACTACCTTATCGATGAATTGAACCAGAATAACTTTTGGTGGCAACCTAAAATGTAAACCAGTAAGTAACTCGTACCTGTCACTGCAAGAACACGCTGTTAGGAAGCGTGCTCTAGCTGATTACTGTAGGTAATAAAGATTTCACGTTATAAAACCACATAAGGTATAATACCATACAGTACAAATGTTCAAAATGCATGTTGCGAATATATAATGTGGCTACATGCCATCAAATCACACGCGTTTGATACCTCAGCCAGCGTTCACGGCCGTAAAGAATATAAAGAAGAGAACAGCAACGCCGAACTTCGCCGCGGCCTCTGTAGCGAGAGATATTACAGAAGCAACACACGAATTCTCACGGTATTTCAGTTCCCCTTTATAGTTACACGTGACTTTGTTTTGGCGGTCCGCAAATTACTGTCGAGTTGGAGTGGAGTGGAGAGATTTGGGTGTCTCTTAACTTCGAGGTCCTGAGAACCGACGAGGTTGAAGCGAGGTATGGGGCAGCACCGGTCGGCAAGGGAGAGGGAAGCAGGAGACCCCCGAGAAAACCCGCGGAGCAGCGGCATCGTCCAGCACGATTCCCACGGAAGCGACAGCGCCAGGAATCGAGCCCGGTTCGCCTTGGTGGGAGGCGAGTGCCCTAGTCACCGCGCTACCGCGGCCCCCTTCAATTATTGTCAACTTAATCACTTTTCCTCGCCTATCCCTGGCAGTAAATTTGGCAAATAGGCAGTCAAGCATATAAATATTTTACTGATAAATTTCATACTGGATATATTATTTATGTGTATAACTTCTTTCAAACTGGTGACCATTTGCGTGGTCGTCACGTAGCCGCAACAGAAACACTTCTCCGCTTAAGCAAAAAAGATTGAAAAAGTGTTCTTGTATCTATCGACCCACGCAAAAAAAAAAANACGTAGGAACAAAGAAGATAAATAAAATTCTAAACACGCGCGCTTTTGTTGTGGTTTTCACTCGTTCACCCATTTCTTTCCAACCCCTTTTTATTTTGATATTTTGTTTTTCATTTGCCGCTCGTTCATTTCTGGGGGTGAAAACTGGCAGCGATTATTTATTGCCCGCTGAACACAGCGCGACGATTTCATCCTCGTTGTCCGACACTGCGGCGCAGCTCTTGTGGTGGGGCACCGCCCGCTGAACTTCCCACCAGTGTTGCCAATCGAAGCCCAGTCTGGCTACACGCATAGCTGGAGTTCGCGGAATAAGCAGGTTTTTCACAGTTTACGAATGAAATGTTATTTTTAACTGGTGCATTTTTTTTTATGTAAACGCGATATATTGACTGGTTTTCAACTATCTGTGGCCATGAATAATGTTTTAACCAGCATCTAGTTGTATTTACTTACTGTAGTACTGTGTTCTGATGTTCCAATAGCATATTGCCTACGGGTATTTTATATATATCCTACTAATATTATAAATGCGAAAGTCTGTGTGTGTGTATGTTTGTTACCACTCAGCTCCATAACGGCTGAACGGATTTTGATGAAATTTGGTATGTAGGTACTTCAGGTCCTGGAATAGGAGATACGATACTTTTTATCCTGGTAAATTGTACGGGTTCTGTGGAATAACAATAAAACGTAATTCTGCAACAGCTGGGAACGTGACCGAACTCAGCTCCATAACAGCTGAACAGATTTTGATAAGATAAAATTTGGTATGTAGGTGCTTTAGGTCCTGGAATAGGACATATGATACTTTTATAACGGAAAATTGTACGGTTCCTGTGGAATAACAACAAAACCTAATTCTGCAACGGCTGGGAACGTGACCGAAGGACTTCTGAATTGGCTTAACGACTGCTATAAATCGCAAAAAGTAGTACCTAGGTACACTTATTTCTAAAGCTACAACTTGATGAAACTCACATTTTGATTTTCATACATCGACGCTGGAAAACGGAAATGTGGTAACTACGCGATAGTTGCACAGATACACTCCAAAAACAATACCCTACTTCTTGGCTATCGGGTAAAAAATATTTTCTTCCTTTTGGGTTGCCGTAATATATATATATATACACATATATATATATACTATATATATATAGTCTAAATCTGTGGTTCTATAAATCTACGGTCCGCAGACCACTGGTGGTTCTTNCACATATATATATACTATATATATATAGTCTAAATCTGTGGTTCTATAAATCTACGGTCCGCAGACCACTGGTGGTTCTTGGCTTGGTCCTAGGTGGTCCGCGAAATAAACTGTGTGTTTCATTTAATTAATTAATTAATTTAAATTTTTCAAAAAAAAACTTTTTAAATTCAAGTATTTTTGAGACCGCGGTGGTGTAGTGGCTAAACTACTCGCCTGCCACCAAGGTGGACAGGGTTCGATTCCCGGTGGAGTCGCCCCTGGATTTTCGCACGTGGGAATCGTGCCGGGAGATGCCACTGGTCGGCGGGTTTTCTCGGGGATCTCCCGTTTCCCTCGCCCTTGCATTCCGGCGCTACTCCATACTAACCTTGCTTCATCGTAATTGGCTCTCATGACCTCGTTGTTAAGAGCCGATAAAGTGGTCCGATAAAGGAAAGTTTGATAACCAACTGTCTAAATTATGACAGAGCCTCTCCCCTATTCTCTCTGACCAGTGTTGCTAAATGTACCCAAATTCGGCTATATGTAGCCTAATTTAAGGTCATATAGCTTGTAGAAGAACGGGTAGCCGAACGCAAAATAGTAGCCAAATTGAAGTTCGATCTACTGAGATTTTTTTCGTAACGTATGTAATCGTATATTACATTTATTTTCTCTTTTTTCCAATAAAAGAAACCACTAATACTTAGCCTTTTCAGCTTAAAATATTATCATCACTCATTTTATTTCTCAAGAAGAATATTCTCACAGTGTGTCGTAACATGGTTTGTTCATAAAATTTTGAACAAGACTAATTTCTCCTTCGAAGCGTCTAATTCGCAATGCGTGGTTAATTATTTACATTAACAACAGAAATTAGTATTGTAGAGTGAAGAGCCAAAAAAACTGGCATAGGCGTGCGTATGCAAATAACAGAGGTAGGAAACCAATCATGGTAACGCGATGCGGTCGGCAGCTATATCGGTTACTGCTGCTACAATGGCAG
Source organism: Clitarchus hookeri (assembly GCA_002778355.1). Classification (NCBI taxonomy): domain Eukaryota; kingdom Metazoa; phylum Arthropoda; class Insecta; order Phasmatodea; family Phasmatidae; genus Clitarchus; species Clitarchus hookeri. The sequence goes on from NQII01008185.1 coordinate 28,639, forward strand.
GTTATCAAGATTTAAGTGAGTTTGAACGTAGTGTTAAAGTCGGCGCACGAGAGATGGGACATAGCATCTCCGAGGTAGCGATAACATTTGGATGTTCGCGTACGACCATTTCACGAGTGTACCGTGAATATCGAGAATCCAGTAAAACATCACATCTTCGACATCGCTGGGGCCGGAAAAAGATTGCGAAAGAACGGGACAAACGACGACTGACGAGTATCATTAAACGTGACAGACGTGCAACCCTTTCTCAAATTAGTGCAGATTGTATTTGTGGACCGCCCTGCAGGGTTCATGGTGTGAATTGCCTCCTGCATACCTTCAGACATTAGTCGAGTCCATGCCACGTCGTCTTGCGGCACTTCTGCGTGCTAGGAGGGCCCTGCACGATATTAGGCAGGTGTACCAGTTTTTTTGGCTCTTCAGTGTATTATAAATGGTAGTTTGACAATTCTTCAGGTTTGGAAGGTAAAATCTTTTTTGCGGTTTCTTCACTCTTTTTAAATCAAACCTTTGAAAAATCAGCTCATGTGTGACGTGTTTGGCTCCTTTCTAAATATGTGGTGTGTAGCAAGGTTCTTGTACTTCTGTTAAGATAAAAGTACGGTATTTTTTTTTTTTGTAAAATTGGATCTTATTTATATTTTATCTATAAATTATAATATTTCATTTATAATTAATATGAATAAGAACAGTCAGAAAACAGCTATTTTGGTAATGCCTGACAAGAAATAGTTCTTACGCAAAACATAATTACACTGTGTGCGCACGAATGNCGTGTGTAGCAAGGTTCTTGTACTTCTGTTAAGATAAAAGTACGGTATTTTTTTTTTTGTAAAATTGGATCTTATTTATATTTTATCTATAAATTATAATATTTCATTTATAATTAATATGAANTTTTTTTTTTTGTAAAATTGGATCTTATTTATATTTTATCTATAAATTATAATATTTCATTTATAATTAATATGAATAAGAACAGTCAGAAAACAGCTATTTTGGTAATGCCTGACAAGAAATAGTTCTTACGCAAAACATAATTACACTGTGTGCGCACGAATGCGGTGCGTTGTCCCTTTGCTGTAATTTTCCAGACTTGGTTAAGGTTTTGTTTGCAAGTAGGAATATCCTAGAAACAGAATGTCAGCAGGGCTTCAGAAACGGGCTTCAGAAAAGTTGGCAGTAACCGCGAGTGGACTACAGCTGAATTTCGTTGTTTGTAGCAGGAATTACGAACGCATGTAGCCGAGCTGCTGTTGGCAACACTGCCGTCGACGCTACCGCAGCCACACGAGCGGAGCAGCCCTGCCTGGCCCGGGCGGACGAAGCCCTCTGCGGAACACTTCAACGCGAACTGCGGTGCAGTGTTTCCCAATTACGGCTCCGCGCATCGAGGCCGCCTCTACCTCGCATTTATGACGGCGTGAACATTCCCGGTTAGGGTCAGTGTTAACTGATTCGTGCAAGGTTGAAACATAACATACAAGCCCTGAAACTACGGGCTGTCACAGTAAAGTAACCACTTTTTAAATCAACATCAAAAAAAAAAAATNTAACATACAAGCCCTGAAACTACGGGCTGTCACAGTAAAGTAACCACTTTTTAAATCAACATCAAAAAAAAAAAATACACTGTCTGCTACCGGACACACTCACATGCAGGCTCCAAGTTAAGTTGGCAACGAATAAGATAAAATATGTTGTTCTACGTCTTGGCGTTGTAATGCGAGCGTGAATTTTACATATATGGCAAATCAAGTTTCTTTTTCTCTATACACATAAAAGTACGAACTGGCATGTTGGTAACGCATTTAGGTTCCTAAAAATCTCACGTTTGTATTTGGCTGGCGCATGAATAGTTACATAGCCCATGGCTATGTAACTTTTACCCATGGCGGAATGATGCAAAATGAGGAGAAAAGTAGATCCTAAGCAGGACTTTGAAACGTTCTCGATTACCCGCGGAAAACCTATACCTGGAGGGGTTTCAAGTAGTCCCAGTTTATTTCGTAGAACCCTACCGGACGTCCCTCCACGTCGTCGTCTCACTGAAAACTAAATTTGGAAGTTGCTACTTAATATCTTTGAAACACACCCAAATATTTTATGCCGGTGAAATTATTAGTTTAGATTTCTTTAACCCTTAAAATACAAAATATTCCATTTTCGGCATTGCGGCGGATAAAAATGTTTTGTTTGGAACTGTGCGAAAACACACTGTAATATATCGAGACCAATAAAATTATGTGTGTTTGATGTTATTGACAGCAGCTGTTTATAAGACTGAGGAATATAGTTTCAACAACGAACAATGTCTCCCACATACGTGAGGGACTTAGCTTATTATGGACCCAGTTTTCTGTTCCGTACTGTACATGTATCTATATTTATTTATCATTAAATAACAAGATGATACAACATAATGTTACAATAGACATCGGCAAGGTAATGGTAGAATACATAAAAGAATGAAGATAAAAAAATCAGTGCTTGCCTTTAATCAAAATCAATAGAGAAGCTAAACCTTAGTTACATAAAAATGCAAATTAAATTACAATAACGCCGTTACATAATTCATAAAATCATATCAAATTAAAAAATGGATGTTTATGTAGCCAATTACTAAGTTTTCTTTTAGTTGCTTGTATAGTAGTGCTAGAAAATCCATAGAAAATGTATTATAAATCTTTATAGCCAAATTGTAATGGTTTCTCTTATTTGCAGTATATCTTGTATAAGGCTCATTAATTGTATCCCTATTACTTGATAGATAATCATGCAAATTTTTCCGGAAATCAACAAATTGCAAATTCTTTTTGACAAACAAAACCCCTTCTAAAATCTATAAGTTTACAGTTGTCAATATTTCAGCTAAAATTAGAAGTGCCCTACAATGTGCTCCAGTCGAAAAGTTTACCACAATTCTTATTACTTTTTTTTGGTATAATTTTAACATTATAATTATATAAAAGGATTTACATACAACAACAATCCAAAAGTCGTCACACTTTCGAAGAATGCAAAATAAGCACATCTTATATAACTTTGTGGAACAATGTCCCTCAGACTTTTTGGGAAAAGCGCTCTTGACAATTTACGGCTGATGATACGATTAAATATACTTCCTGCTACACGTCCCGTAAATAGATCACTGTGACTGAAAGGGTTTAAGTAGGCATTTTAGACAAACTATGCCCATATTCTGTAATGACTAAATCTAACAATTTCATTGTTTAACGTTCAGTTCTGGAATCAAGCTTTAAAAAAATCATGTTCCCAAATTGCATATATTTTAACAGCACTGAAATAAGTGTTATAATACTTAGCATCTTATCCAAAATATAATTTTTAAACTCATAACTAATTAAAATATTCGACTTTTCTGTGTGGCATTAGAATAGCAATTGACGTAGGTCACACATAAACAGTACATCATAGTCATGTTTGTAACAATTTTTAAGAGTAAGATGTACGCACACGTGCGTTAGTTCACTGAGCTAAAATAAAGAAGGAACTATAAACAAGACATTCATAAGTGACCGCAGAAAAAACATACGAGGGAACCTATAGTTCATTCACAGTTACTCCATACTTCTGTGAAGCCCTGCTTAAGTTCTACTTCCAGGATATCCCTCCGCCTCATGCAAACAAAACTTGGCCAAGTCTTAGATACTTACACCAAAGCGACTACATACCACATTCGTGTGCACTCAGTGTAATAATATTTTGCATATGAACTATTTCTTACTAGGCATTGCCAACACATCTGTTTTCTCACTGTTTTTATTAATATAAATTATAAATTAAATATTATAATTTATATATAATATAAAAGTAAAAGTGTAATTTAACAAAAAATAAGGTACTTCCACCTTAACAAAATTATAAAACGCTTGTGATACATGGCATATTAAGGACATAACCAAACACGTCATACATGGGGTGATTTTCAAAGGTTATATTTTTAAAAAAATGCGAAGAAACCGCGAATAGACTATAACCGACAACATGCTTTTCAAGTTTGACGTTTCTTTCATAGTTTAGACCCAAGAATCACGCCGTGGGGTCTTGTGAAAATGAATTTACGGTCAACTCGTACATCCTTTACTGGGTTTTGTTTACTGTAAAGAAGCTATCAAAGTTGGTATACAGACAGGGACACCCAGTACTCGGCCCGATGAAATCGAAATTGTACTTACCGCCGTGAAGTCCTATTCGACGCCATGTAGTTAATAGGATAGAACAATCAAACATTAAGGCGAAGTTTGTCGTATTGGCAAATTTTGCACTGTAAAAATTCCATATAGATCGCTGAGAAAGTGAGGAAAATGTTTCCTTGATGCACGAGAACGAATCCGCACAGAGAAAGACGCAGAACTGCTCTCAATATTCAAGGGGTTCCNAAATGTTTCCTTGATGCACGAGAACGAATCCGCACAGAGAAAGACGCAGAACTGCTCTCAATATTCAAGGGGTTCCGTTTGATAAAAAATACCGCCCACCCAGACCACCCAACAGTATAACCACAACTTCACAAAAAAAAAGTTTTCATTCCGAAGCTGCTCAATAATTCCGAGTGATGTCTGTTCAAGAATAGCACTCTGAAAACTTTTCACGTCCGAAGACTTGTCTCCGTTTTCTGTTCCCTTTCCGTCTTTAAAATCTACCTTTTTAAAGTGAAAACAGTTGAAACGGGCGTTTTCAAATTCNCGTTTTCTGTTCCCTTTCCGTCTTTAAAATCTACCTTTTTAAAGTGAAAACAGTTGAAACGGGCGTTTTCAAATTCCTTTATAGACATTATAACTCCGGTAAATGATCTTTATAAAGTAATACTGGGACGTGCAACACATCTTAGATTTATTATTACGCCATAAATAGAGACCCTATCGTTGCGCGTTACAATTCAGTATAGGCTGTTCATGGTAGACGGGGCAATTTTGAATGTTTAGCGTAGTACCTACACGCATGCGCATTGTGTATTCTGCCACCAGTCTGATTAATTTATTTATGCGTCTGTCACGAAAAACTTATAATTATTAGAAAAGTAAATATTTTACAAAAATGTTGCTACTTATTACGCTTGTGCGTATTAATAAATACATAAATCAAAAGACATAATTTCAGTATTTATAAATGTTCACCTAACACACCTAACGCTTTTTAGTTCCACGTTATGACATGGAACTACTTCCTCAGGTCGTTACTAACTTTATTTGGCGTAGGACAGTCAGTGTACCCGTTAAAATATATGTAGGTGGGGACAGTGATTTTTTTCAAAAGTTTATTTCGAAAGTGCTCAGTTAACCGTGAATCACATATACCAAGGTGGACGACATAGAAATGTATCTTAGTTACGCGTTTATAATTTGACCTCCGTTCATCCGACACGCATTACAGAACTCAGAACCAATGGTAAAGACTTGGCAGTCTGGTAGGTTTATTCCGCGTGGCCGGGTTAAACAGGAGAACGTGTTGGAATCTTTGGCGATAACCAATGATTAAGCGAATTCTGTTCCGAGTATGTAGAGTCTAGCATGGTGCCATGTTGTCGCGAAATGGTAGGGGCTCTAGCCATAAAAATACAGAGGTGTCACTGGACGTTTCATAGAGGCGAGTTGACGGTAGGACTGCATCACAGAGTACTTAAACATACAGAGGCGGAACGGCCGGTTCTAACGCGAACTCCAACTTTACACGCCAACAAAATGGCGTCACCAGCCAGCGACGTGCCGGAACGCTGTTCCCCAATCAGCTCCTGGTAGCTTGCTTACCGGCTGGCAGCCCAGCCAACAGGTAACCTTCCACAGAACGCAGGAGCCAACCAGACACAAGGTCCGTTCCAGAGCCTCGCGCAGCCAATGAGCGCGCGGGTAGGCCAACATCAAAGGAACCGCCACGACATTTCACTTCTGTATACTTACGTATTCTGTGGCTGCATGTCAGTTTATTGCATTGTGCGTAAAGGCGATGAGGAATACGATGCGCTAGCTTGGGTCGCCCTTGGCGTCCCCGCGCTTCTAAGTTGGGACACGTATAATTGATCCACGTAGCCCGAAGCCACGGAACGAATTACTTTAGTAGTTAGCACAATACTGTTGTATTTCCAATAGACATAACTTTTTCCGGTTTAAGCAACAGAAAATGCTTGAAGAATTCTATGGTATGTATTTCTGCCGGAACCGATTTTTGTTCCGTCACGTTCCTTATCTTTGCGCCACATTACAATCAATAAAATTATGGGTCCAGAGGTTACTGTACAGAAAGACTCGGCCATGACGAAATTTTGGCTACGAATATGCTCTTTCTTGGTTTCTTTACGCAGTATCAAGAAGCATGAACGCTCTAAATAGCCGATTTTTATTACATATGTGAGATAGTAAATGTTTTAAAATAAATTACGTCAGAAAAAATGGAGTACGGCCAAAATTATCTCGAAATACCAGTAGTTTTAATATGTGATAAGATCAAGGTAAAAGTATTTATTATCAGACCCTCCCATTATGAGACCTGCGTGTTTTCTGAACAGTGAGCTGCTGAACCCTAGTGAGCACAATTAGAACTTCGTAGCGATCGTGTTTCCCTGCTAGCACAGTGTCGTCTTTGCAGATTGAAGCTTCTCTCGAGCGTGATTACAGTTTTTGTGACCTAATTATCGAGTTTTATGTTACGGTAGTAAGCTTACTTCTAAGCCTAAGTAGGATATATACTTTTTACATGCAAGTTAATTGCCACATAAAAGGGGCATTAAATGCATATTAATATATATATATATATATATATATATATATATTAAATATGCTGTCTAACCACAACTCCCGTGTTTTGTTTCTGTGATATCTCCAATTATGAGACCCAGACTCTCTAGGTTGCCTAATATGCGGACAGGCCTAATATAAGAGCAGGTTCACCAACTACTCTGATTATTAAAGTTGTATTAAAACAGGACTAATCACGTTTGTAATATACGTTCATTGTAATTATTGTGTTGGCGTTGTCTTCAATGGTCACAGAATATAAGATTGCCCTTACCAACATGGTCCAAGTGCAAATCTCAAATCCGTCAGGTTGGTTTTACGTAACTGTAATGGACGGTGCGCTCTTATTATTCACGCCATTCTTAATCTCGGCCCTGATAAATCGACTGCTGTGGGTGCATTATGCTCCCACATTACTTATGGATACTTTAAATTTGTTAATAAGAACTGCTGGTGAATAATGGAGGTGATTCCATTGTGAAATTACAATGAAACATTTTATTTGTAGATGTCCCTCGGTCCAAATCCAAAAAGGAAGAAAACTGAAAAGACCCTGTAGGTAAAAGTCTTTCAAGCTTGTACTATGGACTAGAAGTCCACAATGAAGTAACTTGGTGGGCCAACAGGTACACATGAATATTACGTAAAAATATTGAGCCAGCTCTTGAGTATTTTTTTATTTTATTAACACTAGGAAGAACCTATGTCCTGGGTAGAGAAACGAGCTTGTTCAGTATCGTGTATGGTTGGCTGCAAGATCAACAGGAACGAAATAAGTGGTTGGTTTTATTTTTAACGTGACACACAATACTCTTTAAGNTGGTTGGCTGCAAGATCAACAGGAACGAAATAAGTGGTTGGTTTTATTTTTAACGTGACACACAATACTCTTTAAGTGTTCCCGAGGAATTTATCATACCGTAAAAGAACTTCCGTTCTCTAAAACAAAAAACCAAGCAAGTGAAAAAACAGAGTAGCCTAGGGAAGTTNTCATACCGTAAAAGAACTTCCGTTCTCTAAAACAAAAAACCAAGCAAGTGAAAAAACAGAGTAGCCTAGGGAAGTTTTCCAGCAGCGATGAATCTGACCCCGATCAGAATGTTTTTATGAAGACGATAATGATGCCGAGTGCTTGTACTAAGCGAAGTTCGTTTCTCAACGAAAAGAACGGTGAACAGAACAGTGGTCATGAGCTCTGCGGAGTCACAGATGTCCAGTTTTCCTGTACTCAGTGCCGAAAGAGGTCAAGAAACAAGGGCTTCTCAATATAAGAGCCAATTTATTTTGAGGTTAAAATAATTGGTTTGTTTGGTTTTATACTTTAAAACGTATATTCTCATGTCTTAATATATTTACATAGAGCATTTTAAAGTGAAATTAATGTAGTATTTACATACACTTTTATTAATAGTATATATGCATACATTTGCAAAGGTTTAAGGGTTCGCCAAAAACTTGCATTATATTAGATACATTTACCTAAATAACAAATATTAATACAAAAACATTGAGTCAAAATTATATTTGATGTTAAACTGCTATCCAATTTAATACATTTATTTCAACACTTCCTTCCCTGTTCCTTTTACAAATAAGCATTCTTCATCGAAATTGCACATAACAAATGCTTAGATGAAAATTATCATTTCAAAGTACCAGAGCAAAACTTTTGTTGCGTGGTAGTAATACTTTAAAGCAACGCACGATAACCGGTTAGGTAACAAAACTTGTTTGTCGCCGGTTAAGTTGTAAACGCGCTACTCGATCGCGCCTGTCAAAGCAGTTGCGTTGCGCCAAGAGGGGAGGGGAGTTTTCGGGCGCGTTTGAGCCCCTGATCAGAGTCGTCGAAGANCCAGAAATAAGTTTAGCCGTGAGGAAGACTGAGCACTGGTGTCTCGCTGTGTACAGCATCGGTCATGTGTGTCATCCGTGTGCAACGCGTCTAGGCTCGTGGACGCGGGAACTGAACGGGTTAAGCAAGTCTAGAACATTATATCAAAGGGACGACGTACCGTATTCGTGCGTACTCAGCTAAATAGTATTTTACACTAGAACTACTTCTTACCGAGTATTGCCAACACACCTATTTCCTCCCTGTTTTATTAGTATTAATTATAAATGAAATATTATAATTTATAAATAAAATTTAACGAAAAGTTCGAATTAACCAAAAATAAGATACTTTCATGATTGCAGAATTATAAAACGCTTCTGACACGTGACATATTTAGGAAACAAGCAAACACGTCTTGCATGAGCTGAAATTTCAAAGGTTTGATTTTTTTTAAAAATGTGAAGATACCGTGAACAGACTATACAGGCATTGTTGGAAGGGGCGCAAAGCACCTCCAGGAGAGGACTGGACGAGCACAATCGTTCGTTCCTTTTAACCCTTCCACGCCCACGTTAATTTACAGTTTCACGTGTTGCAAACCAAGATATTTTATGACGCGAGATGCACTTGAGGGGCTCACCTGCATGGCGCACGAACTGCGTTGCTAAGTGTTTGAAATATAGGTTTTTTCTCTCGAAATTATTAAACGTGCATCCAATGTTCTGAACTGCGTAAAAGAACACACACTTCACATCATGCCTGCCAATTACTTTTAGGACGTCACGTAAGTTATAAACACAATTTTAAGAGCAGTCCAACATGGTTAAAAACTGATTTTTCAAAGCGCTGTATTAAAAAATATACTCGTTATATACACACAAAAGTAATCTAGAGACATTCACTAAACCTTACTCCAGATTTTCCACAAAAAAATTCTTAGGGTCATCTCTTAAATTCCCATAGGTACACCACGCAGCACGACAAGAACACTGCACGCTAGTTCAGAGCCCTGCGCGTAGCTCTTGCGCTTCTCGGCCTCAAACGCGGAAAAAAGCCCCAAGCAAGCGGACCCCTTAAGAGGAACGGTGCACGAAGGCCATATATTTGCCAAATTTTTGTCAAAAGTTGTTCACAGCATTTTTTGAAATTTCTGACACTACCGAGATAAAAATAATAACTTCTAGCATATTGTTACGCGCTCCCTGCTACACATTCCGCGCGAGCGGGTGGAAGTGGACAGCGGTTATATGATAGCGGCGGCAGCAAGACAAAGGATTGTTCTGAATCAACAAGCAAGCGATTGGCCGGTGGCCGCGTATCAGTTACAGAAAGCGAGCCGACACGATAATTATTTTTACGGCCCGGAGTTTCCTTCGCGTGGGAAGGCGCCAAGAGCTGGAGATCAAGTGTATAGTTAGAATAAGCGAGCGGCCTATCATAAACCTATCATAAAGAACATTGCAGCACACGCCGATAAACTTATCGCAGTTCGCGTCGAGCCTCACTGACCCTGTGCTCTTATTTCTAAAATTTATCATGCTTTCCCAGAACAACTTGGATTGCCGAGAACGTTCTAGACGGCACCTACCTCAAGCATAAATGCGACGTGAGGGCCTTTGAAGAGTGACTGATTATTAGCCCTAGAGTTTGGCGTCTCGTGCGACCTTAAGCGACAGTTGGGCGATTCCGGAGCGGCGAGGGACGACTGCAGCGATCTGCGAGAGTGCGTCGGCGAGCTTGTGTGCAGTGAAGGGTGGGACTGATCTGCGGGACTGTGGACTGGATGCGTGAGTGAATAGAGTAAAGACTGTGATAAACACTTTAGTTGAAATGAAGATAGTAATTAAATATTGCGCTCGATAAGAACAATGAGAGTTAATAGGATGCTCNTAGTAATTAAATATTGCGCTCGATAAGAACAATGAGAGTTAATAGGATGCTCAGACTGGTAAATAACAGATGACTGTAGCATTGAGAATAATTATTTTTATTAAGACCTCCATCCCTCACGAACTCTAATATGGCCCTCAGGCATTCTGAAAACAATTGTAAGATATTAAGTGCCCTAATTGTTCTCGGAACACTGATGGAAGATATAATTTCTTATCTTCCATCACTACTCCAAGATTAATAAAGGCAATGGATATCAAACAATGTAAGGTGTTCAAAATTATTATTAACGTTTTATCGTGCCAAAAAAATTTCGACAAACCCTCTGAAAAACAATTTATGACGACAATGGGGGAAATATACCACTTTCGTGGACAATTCCTCTAAAGGAATCCTAGTGGCTGGCGCATGAAGTATGTTGCAGAGGTTTGATAGAAAACACGTGATTCTTAAACGGTTTCATATTTAGCAGAGGATTCTAAACACGAAAAGCATTTGAGAAACATTTCGTGCCCAAAGACAAGTTTCAAGTTCTCATTTCAGATCCAACAATAATTTTTTTGAAACTTAAAAACTACTAAAACTTATTTTTCTTTTACCTGTCTTGGGAAAAAGTTGTATTCCCAGAAAAGTTTTTAATAAAATATGAGTAAACACTGCAGGGGAAGATTATGCATTCCTTTCCCGAGGGGATGCCGGCAAAAAAAAAAAAACCATTATCTACAGCTATTACTATTTAATTGTATTTTGTAAAATATATTCAAAGAGAAAAAATGTCATCGATGTTTAAAAATATTACTTTTAGGACTTTTCTGCGCAGTTGCCTTAGGGGAAACGAGAAAAATACAAAGCGACAACTGTAGTTTAATTCCTTGGCTTACAACACGTGTAATAATGTCATACTGTTACATATATAATTTGCGAGACATTCAACTTCCCGGGAATTCACACCGCACACGGTTCCTTACGGCCGGACGTGACATTGAGGGTTCAAAGATTTTTTACTACGGATTCCCCTTATGGCGACACATCTGTTCCGTTGCCACAACCAGTGGGCTGAAGGATTTGTGTTCGGCTACAGTAATCTGAACCAATCGTAACCCAGATCAGCAACACTGTTTACGAATCAAGTCACCAACACAAGGAAGATCACTGGGCATTGAGTCTCGCAGTGTACAGCGCCAACCATAAATAACCTCCCTCTGAGCACCTTAACTTGGTCCGAAAGGGTTAAGAAACAATGTAACCATTAACACGTAACTCTGTCATTTTTTTTTTATCATTTGGCTCAGAGTAAAAATTTAAACAGGAAGCCGGCAGGTGCTGAAAAAATTCGCGATGTNCATTTTTTTTTTATCATTTGGCTCAGAGTAAAAATTTAAACAGGAAGCCGGCAGGTGCTGAAAAAATTCGCGATGTCAAAGTCTGTACGGTGCACACGAAATAGTCCTTCGCAAGGTAGAGTTCAGCTGTTATTCATAATCACGTGCTGCTGCCACGTAAGAAGCCAGTTTTAACTTTCACCGGCGACCTTTACGGCCGGAGGTCGCTATGGTGTTGAAGTTCCGGGCTGGAACTACAGGTAAGCCATAACTGTGTGTGTCATTNCTTTACGGCCGGAGGTCGCTATGGTGTTGAAGTTCCGGGCTGGAACTACAGGTAAGCCATAACTGTGTGTGTCATTTTTTTTATGTACGATATTCGGTTAGTCCTGCCTCTTCTGATTAGCACATCAGCGTAAAAGTGGGGGTGTTCGCCCGTTCCTTCCCCGTGTACAAGATCTAGGACATGTTGCACGTAATGAGTGGAGAGGTTTGCGCGGTACTTAGCCTCGGTTTCTTGACAGATGATGAGGGTGAAGTGAGGTGTGTATGGAGCAGCGCCGGAATGCAAGGGCGAGGGAAACGGGAGATCCCCGAGAAAGTCCGCCGACCAGCGGCATCGTCAGGCACGACTCCCTTGTGCGAAAATCGAGGAGCGACCCCGCCGGGAATCGAACCCGGTTCGCCTTGGTGGGAGGCGAGCGCTCTAGCCGCTAAGCCACCGCGGCCCATGCACATGAAGAATATTTACTGTTGGAAATGTACACGACGAATCAGAGGTCGGTGTTTCACCATCTTCCTTGTAAAAAAAACATGATTAGTTGAAATTTCTGCGCTTCTCATTTGTAAATGGTTAATGTTGACATCGACGAACACGAACACTCAGTACGTTGTTTCCTGACTGAGATAGACACACACGATACAAGCGCAGCGCAGATAAAAAATTTAAACGATTGTTAACACTCGAGCTCGTAAATTAATTCGGGACTGAAAGGGTTAACTTTACAGTCACAAATAAACATGCTGCTTCAGGCGTTGCAAGTTTTAACGAACAACATTTTTGTTCGGGACTGTGGGTCATACACCAGCATCAATAAAAACGCGTTTGTGTTTCATGTCATTGGCAGCAGGTGTTCATAAAACTGCGGAATGTGGTCTCATGCAATGAATGATACCAACCATAAACAAGGGATTTCCCTCACTGGACATTGTTTTCTTCTGTGTACAGTGCAGACCATAAATAAACTTGCCGTGCAGCGTGCCAGGTGTACGACACTGCAATTGACCGGTCAGCACGAGACTACGTCGCCTACTCTTGCTGGCTGGTTAATAGCTCAGAGTTAGGGACATGCAAATTTCGCGTTATTTCGCCCCAGCAGGCTTTAACTCCACGATGTTGTACGTTAGTATGACTTCTGTCATAGGCCGACAACTTGTGTGACACATACCAAGGTCGCTTTACGTCAACAGTAAAGGCTCAACGGTTGATCAACCGATATTCAGTAAAGCGGTCACACGGGTTAATGCAGCGAATAAAGTCACGAGTTGCGCTCAAGTAGATACAGGGCATTGGAGTACAGGTTACCAAATAATAAACGCAAATTTTGCAGGTCTCTACTTGTAGTTCTTTATGGTATGTCTAGGACGTCTGATTTTCAAATGTAGAACACATTAATATTCGGAAGATGAAAAGGTTATNTTGCAGGTCTCTACTTGTAGTTCTTTATGGTATGTCTAGGACGTCTGATTTTCAAATGTAGAACACATTAATATTCGGAAGATGAAAAGGTTATGCTAAAACCGCCACATACGCCCGTATTTCACGTGCGACTCGGGCTACGATCTTCCGGTTGGCAGAAAGCACTCATATAAGCCTATTAACGTCACTAGTGGGCGGTTCCGAAAAAAAAAAACTTTTGGAAAATCTTTAATAATAACAGTATATTTTGTGGCATGGACAGGCGGGTTGGAAGGTGTAAAATTAGAAATGCACATGTAAATGAACTGCGCCGCCAAATGCGTCTTCTCAGCATGGAAAAAGCGCGCGATAAAAATAAGATCCCCGTAGGCCTATATGACTGGAATTGGAACCACCACGACCTCTCGAAACTGTGCTGCTGCGATGTTCAACTGGTTAGGATATTTTTACCACCTGCTTGCGCGTGAGTTTATTTAACTTGCATTAGCAACGAGTGAAGACCGAACGGGGTACCCTGCACGTAAATACGTAGCTGTAATGTANAGTTTATTTAACTTGCATTAGCAACGAGTGAAGACCGAACGGGGTACCCTGCACGTAAATACGTAGCTGTAATGTAATTTATATGCCCATATATAAAGGTTTTTGAAAATATGCTTTAATAGCTGGAAAGGAACTAAAGTAACAAAAATGTCTAGTGTGTTACTGATGACGCCAAAAGTATAAGAGCAGGATAGTTGATTTTTTAATAGATTTATAACTGTTCTAAATGTATGTTTATCGCCGCTTGTATCTCAAACTTTATTTCTCCATGAACTGTTTCAAAGCATACGTAAGCAAATACCAGAATAAATTCACTAATTTTGCTGAGGTAGTTTACTAAATATTAACATTAAATGCGTACGTACTAATTTATGAAGTTATTTTAAAATTCAAAATTTATGTTAATTAATACTAACTTTTTTTTTATTACATCAAAAGGGAAACAACACGCATTAACAAAATTTTTTGTGATATCCCTTGCGGAAAACCGATTACCGTTCGAACCGGTATGATTTTTCACGTGCCTCGACAAATATGCGACGACCTACTTTCCAATCGACAATTTTTTTCCATGTTTTACAGAAAAGAAATGATGGTTTCTTTTCCTAAATGAAAGCAAATGTATGTGATCACATGCTATTTGTCACGGCTGGCGTGTCGACACCATAGCCACATAACAAAGCGTAAACGTGACGACATATAATGAGCTAGCTAGTCATGTTGACGCTCAGTCATACGAAAGATAACCACAAGAACGTAAAATCGCGTGTCAAGACATGTTTTGTAAACATATGCTACCGCATTTTAACTAGTGCAGTAATAGAAACAGAAAGTAGAGTTTCACGTTCTCCTGAAAAAAAAAACTTTTGTAAAGTGTAAAAAAACTCTCTTGTCTTACGTATGTTTTATTTGAGTGTTTAATGTAATTATTCCCCGGAACAAGAAAAAGGAAAGGGCAGAAAAACGTAAGCTCGCGNAGTTTATTTAACTTGCATTAGCAACGAGTGAAGACCGAACGGGGTACCCTGCACGTAAATACGTAGCTGTAATGTGATTTATATGCCCATATATAAAGGTTTTTGAAAATACGCTTTAATAGCTGGAAAGGAACTAAACTAACAAAAATGTCTAGTGTGTTACAGATGACGCCAAAAGTATAAGAGCAGGATAGTTGATTTTTTAATAGATTTATAACTGTTCTAAATGTATGTTTATCGCCGCTTGTATCTCAAACTTTATTTCTCCATGAACTGTTTCAAAGCATACGTAAGCAAATACCAGAATAAATTCACTAATTTTGCTGAGGTAGTTTACTAAATATTAACATTAAATGCGTACGTACTAATTTATGAAGTTATTTTAAAATTCAAAATTTATGTTAATTAATACTAACTTTTTTTTTATTACATCAAAAGGGAAACAACACGCATTAACAAAATTTTTTGTGATATCCCTTGCGGAAAACCGATTACCGTTCGAACCGGTATGATTTTTCACGTGCCTCGACAAATATGCGACGACCTACTTTCCAATCGACAATTTTTTTCCATGTTTTACAGAAAAGAAATGATGGTTTCTTTTCCTAAATGAAAGCAAATGTATGTGATCACATGCTATTTGTCACGGCTGGCGTGTCGACACCATAGCCACATAACAAAGCGTAAATGTGACGACATATAATGAGCTAGCTAGTCATGTTGACGCGCAGTCATACGAAAGATAACCACAAGAACGTAAAATCGCGTGTCAAGACATGTTTTGTAAACATATGCTACCGCATTTTAACTAGTGCAGTAATAGAAACAGAAAGTAGAGTTTCACGTTCTCCTGAAAAAAAAACTTTTGTAAAGTGTAAAAAAACTCTCTTGTCTTACGGATGTTTTATTTGAGTGTTTAATGTAATTATTCCCCGGAACAAGAAAAAGGAAAGGGCAGAAAAACGTAAGCTCGCGNATGTTTTATTTGAGTGTTTAATGTAATTATTCCCCGGAACAAGAAAAAGGAAAGGGCAGAAAAACGTAAGCTCGCGTAAGAGAAAACAGCTCACGACTCGCTACCATCACGACACGAATAAAGCTACTTTGGAAAATAAATCTAAAATATACGGCACTGAGCGCTCTTCACAGTGAATTTATCTTTTACATTGCTTTTAATTCGAGTTTTTTTTTCTTTCCTCATCACTTTTGCATGTGGAACGCACAGCAATAATCACGAAGCAAAATTAAAAAGGGAAAAATGAACGGAAAAACGCAAAGTATATCTGGATGCCAGACTGAAAATTTCTTGCATGAACAAAAAGTTGAACCGTAGTTCACTAGCCAGTAGACAAAACCTGTCTCTTTTTTTGCACACCCCAGTCGTCGTCATTCGTTCATTTGCTGCTGCTGTGGTTAGAAGCTAGTTCTAATCTAGATTGAGTTGAATAAACTTTATTAGTTTTTTTTTTTTTGCGTGTTTATTATGTGCACACAGTCCTCCACGGCGTATCAAACTGAGACCAAATTACAAGAGTAGTAGCGACTTGCCAATTCTGAGTTCGGCTTGTCACCAAGTAAATCCGCGAATTTTTCTTATAAGTACCAATGCAGATTAATCCAGAAAAAATTCTGACTGCCAATTAGATTTCAAAATACTACGAACTAAATTGCAGTATTTCTGTCTGGAACGTCAATTTGGTGTGAAGCCATTTACTCATTTAACTGGGCGAATCAAAACTGTACTCTGATACTGGAAATCTATGGTTTACCGAATGATAAAAACGTAACACCAAAGGATGACACTATAGGATTTTTAAAAAAAGATGCCAGGCAAGACGACTTTCGAAATGCCATTGTATCTACCAATCAAAAGTCTTCCACGGCATTGGGTACCCGATCATTTAACTGAACACGGTCATAGAGTACTTGGCAACACAGAAGTAAAACAACCACGTGCACCACGAGCTCCAGCCGCACACGCCAGCAAAATGGCGTCACTGGCCAGCAACATGGCGGGATGCCGTTCGCCAATCAGCGCCTGGTAGCTTGACTTGCCAGCCGGCAGACCAATCAACTGTAGATTTTTTTTTCGCAGCATGCAGTAGCAAATCAGAATCAAGACCCGCTTCCAGATTCTCGCGCAGCCAATCAGCGAATGGGTAATCGCATATCAAATGAACCATCACGCCTTTCCACCTCCGTGTACTTATTTATTCTGTAGCAACGCTTTGTTCCTTCTTTCCGCCAATTATGCANCCTCCGTGTACTTATTTATTCTGTAGCAACGCTTTGTTCCTTCTTTCCGCCAATTATGCATGGGTCTATTGACTATAGTTAGGGCCAGTGACTTTTCGCGTAAAAATCGGAGCACACAGTAGACTTCAATACTACGTACACACCTCAGCTGTTGTTATACCTCCATTGGCTGCTGGTGCAGTGTCCGTCCTTGACCAAGCCACTCAGGACTAAGTAACTCCGACACTGAACCTTCGTGATTCGTGTGCACATAGTTAACAAGGGCCAGAACATTTTTTTAGCCAATCAAAGGAGCTGGACGACCCTACAGTGCTTTGGACTGTATCTTGTCTCGAAATCTTTTCGCGAAATATCACTGCCCCTAACTATAGTCCAGTCGCGGTTTTTTTCGCATTTTTTGAATCAAACTTTTGAAAAATCACTCCATGTATGATGTATTTGGTTGTTTCCGAAATACGTCATGTTTCACAAGCATTTTATATTTTTATTCACAATATCGTATCTTATTTTATTTTTAGTTAAATTTAACTTTTACCTCTATTTTATTTATGAATTATAATATTTCATTTATAATTAATATGAATAAAAACAGCGAGAAAATAGGTGTGTTGGTAATACCCAGCAATAAATAGTTCTTATGCAAAATGNAATTAATATGAATAAAAACAGCGAGAAAATAGGTGTGTTGGTAATACCCAGCAATAAATAGTTCTTATGCAAAATTTCATAACCAAGCGCGCACGAATGCGGTATGTTGTCCCTTTGGTGTAATTTTCCAGACTCGGTTAAGCTTTGTTTGCACGAGGCGGAGAAATATCCTGGAAGTAGAATAGCAGGTCTACAGAAAAGTTGGAAGTAACCGTGAATGGACTACAGTGCGTGCTGCGAAAGATTACCAGTTGGTAGGGCCACCTGTTTTTCACGAAAAAAATCTACGCGGAGGCNGACTACAGTGCGTGCTGCGAAAGATTACCAGTTGGTAGGGCCACCTGTTTTTCACGAAAAAAATCTACGCGGAGGCTAGACTTCAATATGCTATGTGAATACTTGCAGTCCTCCTCTGGCTATTGGCCGTTTGTGTTTGTGTGCAGACAGTCTGTTACACGAGTGAACCAATCAGAATCAAGTTTCTCCGATACTGACAGTCGGTGATTCGCNTTGTGTGCAGACAGTCTGTTACACGAGTGAACCAATCAGAATCAAGTTTCTCCGATACTGACAGTCGGTGATTCGCTGGTAGACAGAGAAGACGCGTAACAATTCAAATGAGCCAATCAGGAAAGTGGTTCTGAACTAAAGTGCTTTGGAACACAACTTGTCCTNAAGACGCGTAACAATTCAAATGAGCCAATCAGGAAAGTGGTTCTGAACTAAAGTGCTTTGGAACACAACTTGTCCTGAAATATTTTCGCGACAAACATTTGGTTGAGTTACCCAGGCGCTCCGGTGGGCGAACGGCAAGGCGTCGCGGTGATGGAGGTAACTGCTGGAGTTTGCGGTAAATGGGGCAGTTTGTCTTCCGTATTGTTGATCGCTCTGCGGTACAGCCAATATGCGACCGAGAGAATCAGCAGCAAAGGAGCCGCCAAGTTTTTTTCCCCCTCCACTTGGGTGTGTGGTTCTGTCGAGTTGTGCATACTGGGCTGACGCGCGGTGTCGGGTTGTCCTGCGTGGGCGTCGCGGCGAGCCACAGCCCACGTCACCTTTCTCCTTCCCGNAATTTCTTATAGTGTGCGCACCGATATCGGTGTGTTACCGTGGGGGCAGTCGACATCACGCCGTAGTGTTGGCGGTCGTCCCGATAATTGTGTCGTGTCGGCGAAGTGTATGGCGCGACTATTAAACTACACACGTAATTCCGGTAACTCCGATAACGGTGCCGGCACCAAACACCGATTTTATCGTTACGTGTACTCCCTAAAGATGCGTCTTCAGCGCACGTCTCCAGCACTGGTTCGTCCGTCGTCAATAGAACTGTCGAAATCACATGGCCACCGAGGCGAACCGGATTCGATTCCTGGCGGGGGTAACATGGATTCTCGCATCCATACTCACCTCGCTTCACCCTCATTGGCTCTCAAGACCTCGATGTTAAGAGTCGCAAAAATCTCTCCACTCCACTCGAGTTACCCTCGCCATGGAATTCCGCCGCTGCTCCATCTTCACCTCACTTCAACCTACACCAGCGCTCATGACTTCACTGTTAAGAGCCGAGCAAAACCTCTCAACTCTCAACCAAATCACATGGTTAGCAATAATGAATGTGTTTGTTTACTTATGGATTTTATTAACACCTATCATTTTATATCAATAAAATGTTTTGACTATATTCAGTATTTTATAGCTGTACTAAAGGTAGGGCGGATAGAGTGTAAAAATGTTTCAAAAAACTTCATTGCACACACAGTTATGTAAGATAAAAAGTAACCACGTTGGTTTTGACAGAGGTACTGGCAAAAAAAAAGTGCAATACTAGAAGACAGAGTAATTGCTACGCAACTGGAACGCGCACTCTACCCATAATCTTTTTACGGCTATAAACGCGTGTTTACACCGAACTGCCTTCAAGATGGAAGATCGGGTGCACACTACCTTTTCTTTTCTCTATTCTTAAATATTATGTGGTTTAAGTTTGTGTTTTACGTTATATGGTAACGGACAAAAATGTTCAATACCATGGGAACTTAACGATTAGAGTAAGATCCGAACCAGTTATGCACCAGCTCTGTGCTAAATGCTGTCACATAATACCTAAGTGTAGAGAAGTATAATGCCGTGGCGGTTTCTTTGGCGCGGGCGTACCCATTCGATGATTGGCTGCAAGAGGTTTTGTGATGAGCTTTGTACCTTACTGGTTATTGCGTGTTGCGATACGTTCCCTATCTGCTGGGCACCCGGCTGGCAACCGAGCTGCAAGCCGCCGAATGTCCAACGGCGTTCCTACATGTTGCTGACCAGTGCCGCCATCTTGCTNGCTGGCAACCGAGCTGCAAGCCGCCGAATGTCCAACGGCGTTCCTACATGTTGCTGACCAGTGCCGCCATCTTGCTGGCGTGTGCGGCTGATACCGCCCGCCCGAGGTCAGCCGCGAGCCATCGCCATTCGGCCTCCTCGCCTCAAGCACAGAACACGGGCACAAAGAAGCGAGCTCAACGGCGGGGCGGATTATCTCATATAAGTGAACTAAGTTACTGCTTGACTGCACAATGCAGTGGAAATAGCCTCGTGTCAGATTGACTAAATCAACTTATGGGCGAGTCTCCATTAACGTGGCGAATCGTTAGTGCAAAGGAAACAGACCGAGTAATATAATTGAAATTATTTTTAAACGCAGAAAATGTTTTCTCGTGTACAGAAATTAACACAGGTACTTCCGAGTTCACTGCAAAAGAGAAAACAGTAAAATCAACAAACCATGATCGACTAATGAAGTTTTTAATTTATGAAATAAAGCTACGCTCGAAGCCCAAAAAAGACCGCCTTAAACTCAAAAGAATAACGGTCTAAGATTGATATATTTTAGAAATCGACATCTAAATACCTACCCACACAGTTATAATTTGTTACAAGTGCACGTGCATGGCCAATTTGGGGAAAGATGGGTCGTAATAAATAAAAGGAGTTAAATTTCATTTCCCGTTTTATATGCAATAGTACAAAAATCTATATGAGTCACAATGTACTATCACTCACTATATTACACTCCTCGGTGCAAATAATAAACCAGTACTCGACCTAGTTTTACATAAATTAAATTGTTATTCAAATCCTACTAACAAAAAAAAACATATATATATATATATACAATCCAATACCACAGAGTGAGTGCACAGAGCAAAATGGCGTAGCAGTTTCTTTGATGAGGGCGTACCCTTTCAATGATTGGCTCTGGATCGGGCCGTGCGTCAGAATGGCAACTGCATGCAGTGAAAAGTTCCCCATTGAATGGGGGCTGCGGGCTGACGAGTAGGTTACCAGGGGTCGATTGTGAAACAGCGTTTCGACATGTTGCTGGTTACTGCCGCCATTTTGCTGGCGTGCGCGGCTGGAGTTCGCGGGATAAGCGGCTGCTTCACCCCTGTGTTCTTAAGTCCCTTTGTGCCAATTCTCTATAACAATTTGATAGCGCCAAATGTATCCGTCTCTCGTGAACTCATTCTACCTTTACTCCGGCGCCTGTGTGGGTTACAAACACCGTAGCACACGCACGGGACCACTCCGCATTTTAAGCGGTTGACTTTACGGTTTTGCTACAGCAATCTGTTCAGAAAAGATAAAGCACTGGCATTATAATAATAATAATTTAAAAAAAAACAGTTTTGCAGAAGAATGAATACAGAGAGTTGCTAATAGCGATTTTCACTGACTTCGACACTTTTCAACGACCACATTTATGTTTCAATAACCAAGTTTATGAATGGGCAACAACATTTCGACTTTAATTTCGGACCTGAAAAGAAATTTAAAATTAGAATATACACAATAGCTTACAATGTAACCCATATGACAACTAACGAGACCCCATAATACCCCACGAAAACTGAGGGGTGTTAGATACCTATGGCCTTAGCAACGAAACGAGTGGAGGGTTGACAACACGAGAGATATTTGCAAAGATGGATGAACAGAAAAGGGGTTTGGCTGCCAACTTTCGCCTGTAAATAACTCTTAACACGAATTGTATTAAAAAAATTAAAAAACTAGACTTTCTACATTTTTCATAATGAATAATCGCAGAAAGTTTTTCATCTTGAGTTCAGAATTAACCTGTATAGGTACTGCCATAATATTACACTCATTTGCAAAAAAAAAAATTGATTACCATGAACGAATCGCGCGAGTACAACGAAGGTTGCAACACAGTATCGTCATAGCCTGACATGTGTCCTTTGCGTTTAATGCGGTTTGATTGCGCATGTGCCACCAGGGTGCATGCATATCTCTCCATCAGTCATAGCTGCCAGACACCGAATACGACCNGTTTGATTGCGCATGTGCCACCAGGGTGCATGCATATCTCTCCATCAGTCATAGCTGCCAGACACCGAATACGACCTTAGTAGCAGTATGGCCAGTGTCAGCTGTGTGAGCCACAGAGTCAAGTTCGCAGCATTCCCCCACGGCGCATTTGACAGGTCTTTGCCCAGCTGGATGAGTTTTAGAGANGCCACAGAGTCAAGTTCGCAGCATTCCCCCACGGCGCATTTGACAGGTCTTTGCCCAGCTGGATGAGTTTTAGAGGCTGCGCTGTCGGCCTCCGAGAGGCAGGTTGGACGTTTCGGCGCATTGCTCGCCACTTGAACCGCTCTGCCCACACTGTGTGTCGGCGTTAGACGCAGTGGGAACAGGAGGGTAAACACCCGTCGATAAGGCTCGTGTCGACACCGGCGGACCAAAAGCAGGGAGGATCGTTTCATTATGCGACAGGCTGTAAATACTTCACTGGCGTCGCTGCGCACCTTCCTTTGTGATGTAAACATGCTTCCTTGGCTAGTAAGGTCCCCAGACTTTTCGCCTATTAAGGATGTTTGGGACCAGATTGGACGGCAACTTCGACCTATTTGGAGAGTCAGTTGCGCCGGCTGTGGCAGGATCTTTCTCAAGAGAACGTCCGACGTCTGTATGCCTTCATGACCGACCGTATCGCCACCTGTCTCCGTGCTACGGGTGGTCCAACACCTTACTAAGTGCATTCTGCAAGTGTTGGTCCCTTGTAACACATGCTCTATGTGATACAATATTTAGATGTATACATACTGCCATGTTCTGTTCCTGCACCCACTTACGTGCCCCTGAGATGGCTTCTTCAGGATGATGATTTTTTTTTTTACAAACGAGTGTATTTAACAAAATTATTTCCGAACGTACTTAAGTGTTCAAATGTAATATTAAAATATTTAAAACATAATTATTAAATTATTCCCATAGAAATGCTCTTTACTCTGTCGACGAACTTTTCAATTATGGATTAACTACGGCGNCCATAGAAATGCTCTTTACTCTGTCGACGAACTTTTCAATTATGGATTAACTACGGCGCTCTTAAAATAACATTTGCCAGTCTGAAATCTCTTCCATTAGTGTTACAAGTAGATGCAGCAATGCACATATAAACCGTTACACTTTACTGACTTATTCCAGATCATCGAGCCCTGAAGCAGGAACTACGAAATGCATTTGCAAAATAAAATACAATAAAACTCTCAACAAACACGATCAGTGCTGATACACTAAAAACAGAAAAGAAGGGTAAACGTTGCCCAAACACAAATCGTACAGAAAACATGCGATTCAATACATTATTCTCTGTGCTTTGCATACGAGTCACAATGGCGGTACATCAGGGCAGCTTCCAGGTTAACGAGAACTGTTGTGTCGGCCGGTGGAAGGTGAGTTTTAACACCACTGCCTGTTGGCGGCCNGCAGCTTCCAGGTTAACGAGAACTGTTGTGTCGGCCGGTGGAAGGTGAGTTTTAACACCACTGCCTGTTGGCGGCCGGCGAGAGCGGTGTTTTATAAATAGTGTATGTGATTTGGCACTTGTTGACTTTCTTCCCGGCTAGACTCCACTTTGTTAATAACACTCACTGTATTCATCGACCACCAGTGTGCAGCGTAATATGCAAGAGCACCCATCCACATCGTTATGTCTATTCCATTATGAAATATTTCCTTTCTACTCACTTCCTGTGGTTATCACACGCAAACCTGTATTTCCACTGAGCCGCGNTTCCATTATGAAATATTTCCTTTCTACTCACTTCCTGTGGTTATCACACGCAAACCTGTATTTCCACTGAGCCGCGTCATCTGAAAAGCTGTGGACGACGACGATGTACCCTCATTTATTTTCCTTGACAGTTGAATGGCGCACAACGTGCCCGCGGATAGAAGTAAGTTATCAAAACTACACGAAGTTATGCGAAGATACACGAAATGCAATATGTAACAAGAGTTAGCAAAAATCACAGAACATTCTCGGAACCTATTACTACAACTGCGCTGCACTTCAGTACTACACACACAAATNAAGCACAGAACACGGATACACAGAAGCGAGCTCAACGGCGGGGCGGATTATCTCATATAAGTGAACTAAGTTACTGCTTGACTGCACAATGCAATGGAAATAGCCTCGTGTCAGATTGACTAAATCAACTTATGGCGCGAGTCTCCATTAACGTGGCGAATCGTTAGTGCAAAGAAAACAGACCAAGTAATATAATTGAAATTATTTTTTAACGCAGAAAATGTTTTCTCGTGTACAGAAATTAACACAGGTACTTCCGAGTTCACTGCAAAAGATAAAATAGTAACATCAACAAACCATGATCGACTCATGAAGTGTTTAATTTATGAAATCAAGCTACGCTCGAAGCCCAAAAAAGACCGTCTTAAACTCAAAAGAATAACGGTCAAAGATTGATATATTTTAGAAATCGACATATAAATACCTACCCACACAGTTATAATTTGTTACAAGTTCACGTGCACGGCCAATTTTGTGAAAGATGGGTCGTAATAAATAAAATGAGTTAAATTTCATTTCCCGTTTTATATGCAATAGTACAAAAATCTATATGAGTCACAATGTACTATCACTCACTATATTACAGTCCTCAGTGCAAATAATAAACCAGTACTCGACCTAGTTTTACATAAATTAAATAGTTACTCAAATCCTATTAACAAAAAATATATATACAATCCAATACCACAGAGTGAGTGCACAGAGCAAAATGGCGTAGCAGTTTCTCTGATCAGGGCGTACCCTTTCAATGATTGGCTCTGTATCGGGCCGTGCGTCAGAATGACAACTGCATGCAGTGAAAGGTTCTCCATTGGTTGGACTGCGGGCTGGCGAGTAGGTTACGAGGGGTCGATTGTCGAACAGCGTTTCGACATGTTGCTGGCTAGTGCCGCCATCTTGCTGGCGTGTGCGGCTGGAGTTCGCGGGATAAGCGGCTGCTTCGCCCCTGTGTTCTTAAGTCCCTCTGTGTCAATTCTCTGTAACAATTTGATAGGGCCAAATGTATCCGTCTCTCGCGAACTCATTCTACCTTTACTCCGGCGCCTGTGTGGGTTACAAACACCGTAGCACACGCACGGGACCACTCCGAATTTTAAGCGGTTGACTGTAGGGTTTTCTGTTCAGAAAATATAAAGCACTGGCATTATAATTAAAATAAAATAAAAACAGTTTTGCAGAAGAATGAATACAGAGAGCTACTAATAGCGATTTTCACTGACTTTGACACTTTTCAACGACCACATTTATGTTTCAATAACCAAGTTTATGAATGGGCAACAACATTTCGACTTTAATTTCGGCCCTGAAAAGAAATTTAAAAATAGAATATACACAATAGCTTACAATGTAACCCATATGACAACTAAGGAGACCCCATAATACCCTACGAAAACTGAGGTGAGTTAGATACCTATGGCTTTAGCAACAAAACGAGTGGAGGGTTGACAACACGATATATATTTGCAACGATGGATGAACAGAAAGGCGTTGGTGGCTGCCAACTTTCGCCTGTAAATAACTCTTAACACGAATTGTGTTAAAAAAAATTTTAAAAACTAGATTTTCTACCTCATTTTTCATACCGAATAATCGCAGAAAGTTTTCTATCTAGAGTTCAGAATTAACCTGTATAGGTACTGCCATAATATTACACTAATTTGCAAAAGAAAAAAAAATGATTACCATGAACGAATCGCGCGAGTACAACGAAGGTTGCAACACAGTATCGTCATAGCCTGACATGTGTCCTTTGCGTTTAATGCGGTTTGATTGCGCATGTGCCACCAGGGTGCATGCATATCTCTCCATCAGTCATAGCTGCCAGACACCGAATACGACCTTAGTAGCAGTATGGCCAGTGTCAGCTGTGTGAGCCACAGAGTCAAGTTCGCAGCATTCCCCCACGGCGCATTTGACAGGTCTTTGCCCAGCTGGATGAGTTTTAGAGAGGCCGCGTTGTCGGCCTCCGAGAGGCAGGTTGGACGTTTCGGCGCATTGCTCGCCACTTGAACCGCTCTGCCCACACTGTGTGTCGGCGTTAGACGCAGTGGGAACAGGAGGGTAAACACCCGTCGATAAGGCTCGGGTCGACACCGGCGGACCATAAGCAGGGAGGATCGTTTCATTATGCGACAGGCTGTAAATACTTCACTGGCGTCGCTGCGCACCTTCCTTTGTGATGTAAACATGCTTCCTTGGCTAGTAAGGTCCCCAGACTTTTCGCCTATTAAGGATGTTTGGGACCAGATTGGACGGCAACTTCGACCTATTTGGAGAGTCAGTTGCGCCGGCTGTGGCAGGATCTTTCTCAAGAGAACGTCCGACGTCTGTATGCCTCCATGACCGACCGTATCGCCGCCTGTCTCCGTGCTACGGGTGGTCCAACACCTTACTAAGTGCATTCTGCAAGTGTTGGTCCCTTGTAACACATGCTCTATGTGATACAATATTTAGATGTATACATACTGCCATGTTCTGTTCCTGCACCCACTTACGTGCCCCTGCGATGGCTTCTTCAGGATGATGATTTTTTTTTTTACAAACGAGTGTATTTAACAAAATTATTTCCGAACGTACGTAAGTGTGCAAATGTAATATTAAAATATTTAAAACATAATTATTAAATTATTCGCATAGAAATGCTCTTTACTCTGTCGACGAACTTTTCAATTATGGATTAACTACGGCGCTCTTAAAATAACATTTGCCAGTCTGAAATCTCTTCTATTAGTGTTACAAGTAGATGCAGCAATGCACATATAAACCGTTACACTTTACTGACTTATTCCAGATCATCGAGCCCTGAAGCAGGAACTACGTAATGCATTTGCAAAATAAAATACAATAAAACTCTCAACAAATACGATCAGTGCTGATACACTAAAAACAGAAAAGAAGGGTAAACGTTGCCCAAACACAAAACGTACAGAAAACACGCTATTCAATACATAATTCTCTGTGCTTTGCATACGAGTCACAATGGCGGTACATCAGAGCAGCTTCCAGGTTAACGAGAACTGTTGTGTCGGCCGGTGGAAGGTGAGTTTTAACACCACTGCCTGTTGGCGGCCGGCGAGAGCGGTGTTTTATAAATAGTGTATGTGATTTGGCACTTGTTGACTTTCTTCCCGGCTAGACTCCACTTTGTTAATAACACTCACTGTATTCATCGACCACCAGTGTGCAGCGTAATATGCAAGAGCACCCATCCACATCGTTATGTCTATTCCATTATGAAATATTTCCTTTCTACTCACTTCCTGTGGTTATCACACGCAAACCTGTATTTCCACTGAGCCGCGCCATCTGAAAAGCAGTGTACGACGACGATGTACCCTCATTTATTTTCCTTGACAGTTGAATGGCGCACAACGTGCCCGCGGATAGAAGCAAGTTATCAAAACTACACGAAGTTATGCGAAGATACACGAAATGCAATATGTAACAAGAGTTAGCAAAAAATCACAGAACATTCTCGAAACCTATTACTACAACTGCGCTGCACTTCAGTACTACACACACAAATAACACCAGTGCAGGCAGTAGCGTGGGAGGGGGGGGGGAGGATGGATTATTCTTCCATTGAGCAGATGTAGGTCCAGACGTTCGACTCGGGACATGGGAGGGAGGCATTACCTCAACATAATCTCAGGAAAGAATTGTAAATTAATCAAGTTAAATAAGTATTTTAAACAATTAGAATATTATGTCATTTCAGTTTTAAAACATTCGCATCACAGTTTAATGTCAATATGAGGGTTTGGGGGGAGAGGGGGGAGTCACCTGTCTCCTGTGACACCTACTCCCCACCCCCGTCCCAGGGTCAGCCACCGAGTCCAGAGTGGCGGATTACGAACGAGCGATGATTTACGTGAAAAACTGAAAACGTAATATCACTTCCTTGTTCTCGCATAACAACGTCTGGCTGTCCTTGCTATCTATGAATTTACAAATGAAGCAATAGCGATACAAGCGCGTATTGTGGCCGCTGCATGTTACGATAAATTCAAGGTCGACGGAATAAAAATACCTGCTTTTGAAGAAACGTTCGTTGTATCATGTTTAATTACGATAAATGATCACGCAACTACGTACTGTCAGTATAAAAAACGTTGAACACCATGCTAACGTCAGTACATTTAATACTTTCTTTCGTATTTCACAAAATATTATTGCCACTTACAAAAATAAACAATTTCCAACCAATAAAGCAGAAAATCTGCAATTGTTTTGTGTAACTTTACCAAAAACGTATTTTTTTTTTTGCGAAAACAGTTGTAAAACTTTTAACATAAATGCTTAATGCACCACATACAAACATTGTTTATTGGAGAGGTATCTATACGAACTAATATTAAAGATGACTTGGACACGAACCGGTGTATTCATGATGTAGCAGGCTGCAATTAAGCTTGCTTACCGCACGGACTGCGCTGCATGACTCATGTCGTGAATACGCGAGGGGACGCGGTGGTGTTGTGGCTAGATGACTCGCCTCCCACCTAAGCGAACCGGGTTCCATTCCTGGCGGGGTCGCTCACGGATTTCCGCATGTGGGAATCGTGCCGGGCGATGCCGCTGGTAAGCGGGTTTTCTCGGGAATCTCTCGTTTCCCCCACCCTTGCATTCCGGCGCTGCTCCTTACTCACCTAGCTTCATCCTCATCGGCTCTCAAGACCTCGATGTTAGGAGTCGTCCAAACCTTTCCACTCCACTCGTATTAAGTTACAGAGTCGTGCTCGTCGTGCTATTGTAACCTCAGCATAATGTGTGTATAGTCTATTCGCGGTTTCTACGCACTTCTTGACTCAAACCTTTGAAAAATCACCTAATACATTACGTGTTTGGTTATTTCCTAAATACGCCATGCATCACAAGCGTTTTATACGCCTGTTCATAACAGTACCTTGTTTATGATTATATTGAACTTTTACTTATATTTTATCTCTAAATTATAATATTTCATTTATAATTAACAAGAGTAAAAACAGCGAGAAAATAGGTATGTTCGTAGCGCCTAGTAAGAAATAGTTATAATGCAAAGTATTATTACACTGAATGGGCACGAATGCGGTGCGTTGTCCTTCTGATGTAATTTCCTAGACTCGATTAGGCTTTGTTTGCACAAAGCGGAGGAATATCCTAGAAATTCAGCAGGACTTCAAAAAGTGTTAAGTAACCGTGAATTTACTATAATTTCAATGGCATATTGCACTTGCGCGTGAACTGGCTGTCGTTGCTGACGGAGAGGATGATGGCGATAACACGGCTGCCAGGACCGTCGCCACACGTCCTAGCCGCCTGAAAATGAGTTCTATTTCCCCACATCGTGTAGTTCCCGGGCCGGAGTCCCAGGGGAAGGAAGACGGCCTAGAGACCGGAGAACGCTGAGAGGAAGGAGTGACGTAAGCGGGTCAAGGAGACCCCGAGAGGCGGCTATCCACTCCGTGGGAGGCGAGAGAAGGACTAATTAGACCCCGAGAAGCGTGCCTGAGCCTCGTGGCAGGACGGCGCTGCAGCGAGGTTCGCGTCGGCATAAAACAACGTTTTACTTCCACTCCATCGCCTCGCAGCAAGGAAGGAAGGATCTATTGTCAAGAACATGCAGACCTCGTAAAAAAAAACCTGTCTTCTGGTTAACGAAGTACAGCTTCTACGTCACAGGTCATCTCCATCACGCTCCTGAATCGTGTTTCCGTAATGATCAACCCTTTCAGTCACAATGTATAACCCGTTAACACATCATCCCGAGTATACTCGTTCACATCTGACATTTTGCAAAGTGGTAAAATCAAGTTCATTGCTGTGCAAGGTTAGAAGCTCGCGCCAATACAGACAAGAGTCTTTCCCTGGGTAATACTACTACATAGTTGCTGTTGACACACCAACTTTTTCAAGGTTGGTAGCTTCTTGTGCCATAGCGGCACGGAAACACATTTTCATAGCTTCAAAAATGTCACTTGTTATAAGAAATTCGTAAGTACATTTCACGCCATCAATTTCCTCATTTGCAACGCCTGAAATGAAAAATTAACTTGAACGTTAAGGGGAATCTCTAGTAAACAATATTTAACGTCTCAAGGTCACATCCGGCCATAAGGAAGCATTGCGACAGCAATAGGAAAAAAAACATAAACAATCTTCGCACGTGTTCTGTTTCCTCAGAATTTTAAGCGGCGAATATACGGTTTTAACACAGCAGACTGTTTAGAAAGGATACAGATCTGTCGCTATAGTTTAAAACAATTTTTTTTACAGAAGAATAAATACCGTAGACAGAGGACTACTCACAACGATTTTTGCTGACTTTAACATTTTTCAACGACCACATTTGTGTTTTAATAACCAAATTTATGAATGGGCAACCAAACATCGACTTTCAATTGTCGTGAAACAAATATTTACATTAAAGTATTTCCATGGTTTTTTTTTAAATTGGAATAGACACAACTACTTGCAATCAGATCTACATGATAACTAGGGAGGCCTTTAACGATTTACACTGTACACGGCAGAAAAAAAGCATTCAATAAACGAAGTCCCGCGCATGTGACAAAATATCGTTCGTTACTGGGACTGTATTCCGTAGTGTAACAGCTCCTATGGTCTATTCGTGGTTTCTTTACACTTTTCGGATCAAACCTTTGAAAAATCACCTCATGTATGTCGTGTTTGGCTGTTTCCTGAATATACAATATATCACAAGCGTTATACTTGTGTTATCATGAAAGTACCTTATTTTTGGTTATATTTTATCTATAAATGATAAAGTTTCATTTGTTATTAACATGAATGAAAACAAGAAGAAAATATGTGCGTATGTACAGCCTAGTAAGAAATAGTTCTTGATGTAAAATATTATTGAACGGAGTACGCACGGATGCGGTGCGTCGCCCCTCTGGTGTTATTTTCTAGGACTCGGCTAAGCTTTGTTTGCATGAGGCGGAGGAATATCCTGGAAGTAGAACTTTAGCAGGGCTTCAGAAAAGTTGGAAGTAACCGCGAATGAAATATACCAGTAACATCAAGCACAACCACATTATTGGTCCCGATATATGATAGAGCCACAGAGTAGATAAATACACAGATGCGAAATGGCGTGGTGGTTCCTGTGATTTGAACCCACCCATTCACTGATTGGCTATCAATAAAGATCTTCGAGCGTCTCCGAAGTAGTCTTATTTAACAAAAAAAAAATAATAATAATAATAATAATAGCTGTGTAAATAAATTAAAATTAAAATTAGTTAATTTTATTTTTAGAAACAACTCCATCTCTTACGAATTCGGATACAGTCATATGGCGTCTCGTAACAATACCTTGATACCTTGTCAGGGGTCACTACTTTTTAAAAAATGTTCTGTGGTTAATGTCTACAGATAATGTCAAAGTGACTAGTATTAATACAGTCGTGCCCATAGCAATAGGCAAGCAATCATTAAAAGCTGTAATTTTTCCCGGAATCATTGGGTGTCAAGCTATTATTTCTTGTATTCTCCGCCTCTCCAACACAATTTTTTTCCCCTCCNCTGGTGAAAATTTATACTAACACAGCATAACTAAGAAATTACATATTTAAAAAAAAAACCCACCTGTGCACGAGCGTTTCATGTATCTTAATACCAGAAACGGTCAGTTTTGAGCAAATCCCAAGAGGTCAAAACAGCTTACTATTTTCAACCGGCAGCAGGTTAGTCTCACAGTACAATTTATGTTGGAACCACTGTTTATCATACGAGGGCTGTTCAATATATACTACTGATATTGATGCCACAACAAATTTACTACCCAAAAACCAATCAAAATTAATTTTATTTATATTTTTCAGTATAGCGTTTCCGACATTATGCACTTTAGAGGTTTCTCGAGCTGCAACCGGGTTAAAATCTCTATTTACAGACAGTATAGTCATCATCGTTAAGAGCAGTGCACTTGTCCTATCTTCTCGTCCACTTTTGACAGCAACCTTACACTACAAACACTTTTTTTTTCGGAACTATATTCAGTAGGCTGTGTACTTTGCAAATGGCTAATGACATACCCGTTTTTTTTTTTTTTTTTTTTTTATTCTTGGGTCTAAGATTGTGGTTAGTTGCTGGTTATAGGGTTATAGGTTCATCATTCAAATGTAACTTATTTTATTAACATGTTTGGCCAAAGTACACTTTGGAGTGAAACTCCGGAATACCAGACTGTAACAAGTATGCAGAGTTATTTTGATACGCTCGAACGAGAAGCAGTTCAGGGCGAAGCTGCTAGAACTGCACAGGTGGCCTGGGAGTTAAAGTNTATTTTGATACGCTCGAACGAGAAGCAGTTCAGGGCGAAGCTGCTAGAACTGCACAGGTGGCCTGGGAGTTAAAGTCAAGGATCACGCTCCTCTAGCAATATTTGTATTTGGGATTTTGTGCAAGATTTTGAACATTGCAATTTGAACGCGAGTTACTGTTTGTTCTCTGTAAGTTTAATCTCTGAAACTGTAAATACTATGAAACATTCCCTTTGNATTTGAACGCGAGTTACTGTTTGTTCTCTGTAAGTTTAATCTCTGAAACTGTAAATACTATGAAACATTCCCTTTGGACTAGCGCCTGGGAAGTTTGTACCAGACACTAATGGGCGAACGATGTTCTGTTAATTTCCTTAGGTGTTACGTTATTTTGCTGATGTGTGTTACTGGAGTTCGGAATAATCACGTCTGTTTCGCTTAGCAAACTTTACTTTCCTGTAATATCGATGAAATAGGTTGTTGCGATTTTCCCTGGTCACAAAGAACGTAATACTAAATTTTGTTGATAAAATTCTAAATTAATTTTATTTCAACGATGTATGTTTTTTGTAGACCTTCCTTGGTGACTTTTTCTAAAGCCGTAATGGATACCGCCGTGCTGCACAATCAACGGATACATTATGACATGAGCCACATTTGTGGTTGGTCCACATGGAAAACAAAATCCTGCTGATGAGTCTCGATATGAACCGGTGTGAACATGTATGCATTTTCTTAGAGGAATCGCGGGAAGCCATTCAAACCACAGGTCATATACATGTTTCCCAGTCATTGGAGTGTGTGTTATTGTAGTCTCGGTTCACGTCGAAACCAAAGCCTTGTTACGCAACTCTGGCTTTCAGTTCGCTTACGCAACTCGAATACGTATATTTTTCAGTGGGCGTCTTCTCCGGCTGCACGCAATCTCAGCAATGGGATACTCTCTTCGTAACTGTCTACGCATAGAGTTTTGAAAACCAGCGAGTCTGTCATTCATAA
Source organism: Clitarchus hookeri (assembly GCA_002778355.1). Lineage (NCBI taxonomy): Eukaryota > Metazoa > Arthropoda > Insecta > Phasmatodea > Phasmatidae > Clitarchus > Clitarchus hookeri. The sequence goes on from NQII01008185.1 coordinate 62,217, forward strand.
GTGAGCTTTCGTTGGCATTTGATACTATTTTGTTTACCTTGAAATCGCCACCAGAATAAGCGAGTAGGTCGTGTTCTACTGCATTTTTTTTTAATGACTCCCGTGAATACAAGCATCTCGTAATGATTATGTTTGTTCAAGAGCCATAAAAATACGGGTTCACAGTATGAATTCCTGGGCACAGCTTTTATAACGCTAAGGGTATATTTGATACAGATGTGAAGATTTTTTCCGTTCAAACATGCCTCGCTGTTGAATGGCCCGGTAACACTGTCGACACAGGCTTGATGCGAAACGTATGTACGTGCCTGTGTAAAGGCAGAACACTTCATTGGCTGTTTCACTTCCTTTTTTCTTACTCGCTCAGAACTCACCATCTGTTGCGACAAATATCTGTCAGTGACCTCTAAGTTAGAGGGCGTTGCCAGCTTCAAGTGCACTTATAACACCAGCCCCACTTTTCTGAAGCTCTGCTAAAGTTCTACTTCCACGATATCCCTCCGCCTCATGGAAGCAAAGCTTAACCGAGTCTAGAAAACAACACCGTGCACACTCAATGTAATAATGCGTAGCGCAAGAACTATCTCTTACTAGACATTACCAACACACCTATTTTCTCTCTGTCTTCGTTCATATTAGTTATAAATGGACTAGTGTAATTCAGAGACAAAATATAAGTAAAAATTCAATTTAAACAAAAATAGGGTACTTTCATGTTAACACAAGTATAAAACGCTTGTGGTACATGGCATGTTTAGGAAGCAAGCAGACACGTCATTCGTGGGGTATTATTTTTCCTTCAAATTTTTTATTCAAAAAGAATGAAGAAAACGCGAACAGACTATAGGTGAACTGTGCTGATGTTTCCTCAGCTTTGTTCTAGTCGCGAAGAAGGAAGCGAGTGGTTGCCGGAGCTGGAAAAGGGGCGGGTGCGCGAGTGAAAGTAGCGAGGCTGTTGCAAGGCGGCCGGCGGCGATTACAGCAACACAACACAGCCGCCACGAGAAGGCGTCTGCCTAACCAAGGTTGCCGAAGAGACAGGCGTGGCGAAGGCGCATCAGCAACTCCAGAAGGCTAACGACTCCCCGGAACTGCGGCAAGTGATTCGCCAATCAGGGCGTGAAGATGGATTTGCCAGACGCCGGTTGAACTAACCGCAAATATTACAAATTATATCGTACCTAGAGAGTCGCACAACCTATCAGAAACCGCCCCCCCCCCCTCCTTTCCGGTTCCAACTCTGCATACACTGCTGTTCTTTACATGACTGAGTTTCAAATAATGTGGCTGGAATTGCAGTATGTATCTGTCACGTTTTACCTCGAGTTAAAAGGTCTGAATTTACTGGGGAAACAATAACGAGACTAATGTTTATTTACCGTACTTTGCAAACGTCCTCTGCGTAAGGTGATGCATTCGAACGCAACACTGGTCGCGTAATTCGCATATGACATATTAGGAAACTTATGGATTACATTCCGAACGACTGCTCGTGGTTTTTGTAAGTGGTTACCCGTCTCAGTTCTATATACTCCATGTCAATGCTGGAATCGTCCCTTACCAAAATAAAAAATCTTAAGTTCCTGGACCTTACTTAGTCATAGGCCATTGTGGTACCCTTTTCATATTTTACATCATAATTTTTTTAACCAATAAACTTTAGGCACACACTTTTTTTTAAGTTTGTACCTTTTTTTTCTTTTTGTTTCTGTAAAGTAAATAAGGACGTAAACGTATCTAATTTAGGCCAACAAGTGATCAGATATCGTCATCAGCATTTTGAATGCTCCCAAAAAAATACACACAAGCGTGTTAAAACCACAAATTATGCACTACCAACTTAACATTTTTAATGTTGGCTAAACCCACGACACTGGCAGACAGGCGCAAGTTGATCTCAACTTGTACGGCTAGGACCACAGAAAAATCGACATTTTATTTCAGCCCGTTAAATATTAGAGAGCTATCAGCTTGTTTTTTCTGTTCAAATGGCGGCGGTGATTAACGATTTTAGTTAAACGTTTTAATCGCTTCCTTGCGATGTAACTTCGAGACAATGCTACCTCTTGTCAGTGCCATATTCGACGTCAGCCGAGTATGGAGGCATCTCAGCTCTCAGAGTTAGACAATTGTAGTACTCTCGAAAATGTTCGTAAATAAGCGGTCTCATAGCAACGGTGCTTTAAAGTCTACCAATAGGAAGCGTAGGCAGGCATTGCGCCAATCGATACAGTAAACACCAAACACCGCACGACGTGATACGTACTTAGCTCCGCCACAGAACAGCCAAGTTAAACAGAGATGAAACTGCTGTGCCTGTTCAGAACTACAGCCGCAAAGCCTGAGAAAATGGCTCAACGACTCATCAGTATGGTGCGGGGTCATCCAATCAGTGACCTGGACCAACTTGCCAGGGGCCATGTCTTACCAATCAGGAATAGTCTTCAGCTTACCGTAGTCAATCGAACACTAAGTCGGTTTCTAGATCCTCAGGCAGCCAATAAGCGGGCCAAGTACTCTTACATCAACGGGAAAGTCTAGTTACAAGAGCACACATGTACACAGCGACGAAATGGCGTGGAGGTTGCGTTCATGTTGGTGTACCCATTATCTGATTGGTTACGCGAGGCCCTGGGAACGGCCCTTGTGTCTGACTGGCTACTGCATTCTGCGAAAGGTCCCCTATTGGTTTAGGCTGCCGAATGGCGAGTAGGTTACAAGGCGCCGATTGGCGAACGGCGCCCCAATATTTTGCCGGCTAGCAACGCCATATTGCCGTTTGCGGCTGGAGTTCGCGGCATAAGTGGCTGTTTCACCTCTGTATTGTTAAGTACTCTGCGGCCTTCCCATTAGCTTGCGGACATTAACATTGACCTGTTTTGAGACTTTTGCGGAGGCTTGGCCCTAATGCCTATTTACTTTGGTTAACATCAAGGTACTTGTCTATTTGCATTGATCTATTGCCTTCATATTTTATATTTAACGTATTAGTATTCTGGGTTGATAATAAAGAGAAGGGGAATGATTTTAAAACGCCATAAATGTTTTCATGGAACGTAAATTGTATTGATATACGTAGATTATTTTCAAAAGGTTTCTCGTATACTTCAGGATAAGCAACTTTCGAACACACATCCTTCGAAAAACATTTATGACAAATGTTGGTTTANACAATAACGAGACTAATGTTTATTTACCGTACTTTGCAAACGTCCTCTGCGTAAGGTGATGCATTCGAACGCAACCCTGGTCGCGTAATTCGCATATGACATATTAGGAAACTTATGGATTACATTCCGAACGACTGCTCGTGGTTTTTGTAAAGTTTGTACTTTTTTTTTTGTTTCTGTAAAGTAAATCAAGACGTAAATGTATCTCATTTAGGCCAACAAGTGATCAAATATCGTCATCAGCGTTTTTAATGCTCCCAAAAAAATGCACACAAGCGTGTTAAAGCCACAAATTATGCACTACCAACTTGACATTTTTAATGTTGGCTAAACCCACGACACTGACNGACATTTTTAATGTTGGCTAAACCCACGACACTGACAGACAGGCGCAAGTTGATCTCAACTTGTACGGCTAGGACCACAGAAAAATCGACATTTTATTTCAGCCTGTTAAATTTCAGAGAGCTATCAGCTTGTTTTTTCTGTTCAAATGGCGGCGGTGATTAACGATTTTAGTTAAACGTTTTAATCGCTTCCTTGCGATGTAACTTCGAGACAATGCTACCTCTTGTCAGTGCCATATTCGACGTCAGCCGAGTATAGAGGCATCTCAGCTCTCAGAGTTAGACAATTGTAGTACTCTCGAAAATGTTCGTAAATAAGCGGTCTCTTAGCAACGGTGCTTTAAAGTCTACCAATAGGAAGCGTAGGCAGGCATTGCGCCAATCAATACAGTAAATACCACACACCGCACGACGTGATATGTACTTAGCTCCGCCACAGAACAGCCAAGTTGAACAGAGATGAAACTGCCGTGCCTGTTCAGAACTCCAGCCGCAAAGCCTGAGAAAATGGCTCAACGACTCATCAGTATGGTGCGGGGTCATCCAATCAGTGACCTGGATCGAACTTGCCAGAGGCCATGTCTTACCAATCAGGAACAGTCTTCAGCTTACCGTAGTCAATCGAACACTAAGTCGGTTTCTAGATCCTCAGGCAGCCAATAAGAGGCCAAGTACGCTTACATCAACGGGAAAGTCTAGTTACAAGAGCACACATGTACACAGCAACGAAATGGAGTGGAGGTTGCGTTGATGTTAGCGTACCCACTATCTGATTGGTTACGCGAGGCCCTGGGAACGGCCCTTGTGTCTGACTGGCTACTGTATTCTGCGAAAGGTCCCCTGTTGGTTGGGCTGCCGAATGGCGAGTAGGTTACAAGGCGCCGATTGGCGAACGGCGCCCCAATATTTTGCCGGCTAGCAACGCCATATTGCCGTTTGCGGCTGGAGTTCGCGGCATAAGTGGCTGTTTCACCTCTGTATTGTTAAGTACTCTGCGGGCTTCCCATTAGCTTGCGGACATGAACATTGACCTGTTTTGAAACTTTTGCGGAGGCTTGGCCCTAATGCCTATTTACTTTGGTTAACATCAAGGTACTTGTCTATTTGCATTGATCTATTACCTTGATGTTTTATATTTATCGTATTAGTGTTCTGGGTTGATAATAAAGAGAAGGGGAATGATTTTAAAACGCCATAAATGTTTTCATGGAACGTAAATTGTATTGATATACGTAGATTATTTTCAAAATGTTTCTCGTATACTTCAGGATAAGCAACTTTCGAACACACATCCTTCGAAAAACATTTATGACAAATGTTGGTTTANCTGGGCCACGTACTCCACAGCAAACTGCAGAGGTTCCCGTCAGCTTGGCCTAAACTGGTTCTTGTTCCGGAACTCGGGCAAAAAAAACAAACAACTTCGGGCAAAAGAATGAGACGGTTGTTCCCAGTGCGTGTCGCTTCTTAATTGTCTATTTCTGTCGTCAGAGCTAACGGAATTACACGGTATTCTAGGTATGCGGCAGGTCCAGTGTTTGTCGGTGTGTTATTTTGAGATTGTTCCTCCCGGGCACTTCGAACAAACGGCGTTCAATCTCGGACGGATGCATTTGGGAGTGTTTTTTCTCGCGTGGTTACGCAGATACCGGAACATTTACTCAGGAGGATTCGTTACCGCTGCTAGTTTTGTAACTGTAGACTCACGAAACTTACGTGCATAACACGCGCTGCAGGACAATTTTACAACGTCTAATAAACAGAAAATGTTTCATTTGACGATCACAGTGAAAATATCACTTGTTTTTATGTTTAGGTTATTTACATTTGTAATATGCATCAATGTTTTTTCTACAAATTCCAGTTCGATACTTTTTGAATCTGTTTATTAAAAGCATTTTTCACATATTAATAAAAATCTCGATTTACGAAGGCATTTCGGGCTAAAGGAGATTAATGAAAGGTTTATAGAATGCAAGCGCTATATGAACGCGAGCTACAGAAGTAGTTGGGGAGATATAACTAGATAGCTATTCTAGCGTTGTTGTGGAGTGGAGAAATTTGGACGGCACTTAACATCGAGGTCTCGAGAGCCGATGAGGGCAAATTGGATCGGAAAGGGCTTATTAACGTCCTCCGGTGTTATGCATAAAGGCTTATCAGGATACGGGTTTTAAACTAACTTATGACCTAACTTCACTAACACCCACGGCTTACTAGGATTAGGAGCCAGAAGCTCCCGCGCCCTAGACCGGCGGCGCACCAACCGACTGCGTCGCGGGAGGTCGGTGATTAGGGTGACGTGAGATGAGTATGGAGCAGCGCCGGAATGCACGAGCGGGGGAAACGGGAGATCCCCGAGAAAACTCGTCGACTAGCGGCATCGTCCGGCACGATTCCCACGTGCGAAAATCCGGGAGCGACCCTGCCGGGAATCTAAACAGGTTCGCCTTGGTGGGAGGCGAGTAGTCTGACCACTACACCACTGCGGCCCCTTCTAGCGTTGTCCTTGATCGTGACATCCGCAAGGTGCCAATCCATTCGCAGTCCATCGCTGAGAACAAGTGGGAATTTTCTACATGTGACGCAACCTTTTGATAATTAGCCTTTCCAAATCCCTAACGTCAAACAAAAGTTACGAAAAAAGGGGGAACCCACATACCTGTACGAATATGGAAACATAACAGTGAAAAAGGTCATCCAAATGTCGCCATAAAAATTTAAGAAAATGTGCAATACAGTGCATAGTACGACATGCTTTACTTGCAATAAAACGCTTTGCATAACACGGTCGTTAGCAAACAGCTAGTGCATTACCGGGATAGCGGAAACTCTGTTGCTTATATGAGTTGTTACGCGCAGCTTGAGTGGGAGTTTTTACACGCAGCATAACAAAACAAATACATCAACCGAAGCCAATACAGTCTTAAGTCCTTGGAATAAAGTTACACGTTTGGTGTCAGTTACTGCCAGTTGATATTAAATAAGTGAATTACTATGTTTTATAAATGAGAAATACAATGAGAAAGCAAACATGAACGGCTGATGAAATTATAAGTATTAATTTACAACCAAAATGCACGACAAAAGTAAACTACTACGCTCAAAATTCCACCCTCTTTTTTTTTTTTTTTTTTTTCAAATGATGATTATAACTAACTGGACGTATTATGAACTCCTCACGGGGATTGTAAACATTATGTAGATCTTCAACTATCAGTGATAATGCTAACGTTATTGTTCACGAGAATGCCATGGCGTAGAATTAGCGAAAAGGAAAAATTACGCACTGTGTTAATATTACAGACATGCAAAATTCACCTTGTTTGTTGAACGGTTAAGAAGTTTCACGTAACTGTCATTTGCGAGTGCGCCACAATTAGACTGGTATGATCGGTTCCTTTACAACACCTTCGTGCAGGAATGTGGCTTTGCGCGCAGGCGGCAGCTAGTGAAAAACTGACAACTGTGAAACCTTGCGCGATTCCAGGTATTGGAGTTCTACGTCATGCACGGAACAGCAAGAGGTACCTGGATCTCCCGACTTCGGCTGGCTGCGAAAACAGCGTGGGCGTGTAACAGTCACCGGTTCAGCATCCACGCCATGAACACAGAATAACTAGGAATACAGAATTGGAAACATTACTATCTACCGCGAACTCTGGCAGCACAGACGAATCAAAACGGCGTCACTGGCCAGCAACACATCGGAACGCGCCGTTCGCAAATCAGCACCTGGTAACGTAAGTCCCAGGCGCGGCAGCCCAACCGATACGGAAGCTTACGCAGCACGCGGCCCGTTTCCGGAGCCTCGCGCAGCCAATCAGCGAATGGGTGCGCCTACATCAAAGGAAAAGCCACGTAATTTCACTTCCGTGCCGTGAACGTCATATAGTCCATTCACGGTTACTTCCAATTTTTCTGAAGCTCTGCTAAAGTTCTACTTCCAGGATATTCCTCCGCCTTATTGTAAATAAAGCTTAACCAAGTATATAAAAGTACATCAATGGGACAACGCACTGTACTCGTGCGCACTCAGGGTAGTAAAATTTTCCAAAAGAACTATTTCCTACAAAGCATTAGAAGCCACTGGCCAACAGAAATTCTTTTCATAGGTTCCATAGAGTAAGTTATTTAAAGGAATGCGTAAATGCATGTCACACACAAAATCTCTTCTTTTACAACATCTAGAACGACAAAAAATTAATGTGTAAGTTAAGGAGTTACAAAAAAACCAAGCACGTTATACATGGGGGTAATTTTTCAAAAGTTTGATTCAAAAGGTGTGAAGGAACCGCGAAGACACTATAATCAGTGTCGGCGAGGACTCCGGTAATGAAGCGAGCGTTGCAAGTCGAGGCCATCGCCGCTGCGCTAAGTGATTCCAACTCGAGCGCGAGATTGAACTTGCATGGCGGAGGAGAAAGGGAAGTGAGGTGCAGCTCGGCGCGGCGCCACGGTTTCTGGACGACCAGGCCGCACGACGCTCGCGCAAGGCCGGCCGTAGGCTGCACGTCCCTTGTCCTTCGTCGCCAAGAGCAAGCTTGGAAAGAAGGTCGATTGACGTCACGAGTGGAGCCGGAACGTAATCAAGCAGTGCAGCACGTGTTTTTTTTTTGTATGGAGTTATAATTTTCCTACGCATACATTTACGATAAGAATAAGCATGGAAAGATTGGTTATAACTATTGCAAACTTGCATCACACACGTCCGTCCTTCTTAAACATTGTGAACAGCACGATAAAGACTATTTTACGCGTGGGATGTTATTATAAGCGCGTAAAATGTACGAATGCTCAATTGTAAATATTTATGCAATAAACTACTATCATCTTAGCACGCCATCTCAGATAAACATTAATTCGTTCCTTACATAGCATGTGTTCGGTGGGCGATGACTACGTTCTTCATAACACAAACGTCTCCATATTTAGAGATCGAAACTCCCCACCACTTAATTTTTATTTTGTTTAAATATGCGAAATACAATTATATGAAGATATGTGGTAACAACATCTTTAAAAGGTTCGCTTCCCACAGAAACTGCAGTTACCATCGTCAGTAAACGTAATACAGCCGTCCATCGTAAGCTGCTTCAGGCCACTATGACCGAACTTGGATATGGCATAGCTCATCATTCACTGATGTACGATAATGAACTGATCGAACATTTGTATTTTGGCTCCTAATAGCCTACAGTTTGGAATGTTTTGGGGCTGGCTATGTTAACTTTAAAATTGAATGATAAAATTTGATAGGTAGGCCTAATGTATTTGAACTAAAACGGATAGTGATTAACTTTAAATATTAGGAATATATTCTGCAACAAAATGACAATTCCTTACATTTATTCCAGAAAGAAGAGACTAATAAATTCCGCGTCATTTAATAATTTTAAAACTAACTTTAAAGCCAAAATGAATACTACAAATACATTCAAAATCTACATACCTAAATATGCTTCCTATGTAAAAAAAAAAACATTTTCTACGCTGGAAGGTTATTGGCGTTTTAAAAACCACAGGCTTAATATGTGGTAAAAAGGGAGGGAAGGTTATTTAATTCACACCAAATTTAATACCTGTGAGGTAAGAGATAAGTAATCCTATCTAGTATTATAAATACGAAAGTGTGTTTCTTTGTTTGTTTGTCCTTCTTTCACGTCGCAACAGAGCAACGGATCAACGTGATCTTTTGTACAGAGATAGTTGGAGGGCCGGGAAGTGACATTTGCTACTTTTTATTCCGAAAAAATATCTCATTCCCTTAAGAAATTTTTTTTAGTAAAAATAGCGCTCGGGGTACGATGCTGCGTCAATGTAAGTTGTTAGTGTGGGACGAAAGCACAATGTCACACAAAAAAGCGATAGAGGCCCTAAACCGAACTCTATAGGATATACGAAACAATACAGACATTATGGGAGGAATGGTTGTATTATTGGCTGGTGACTACCGCCAAACTCTACCGGTGATTCAGAGGGGCGCACCTGCAGATGAAATCAAAGCCTGTCTCAAGTCGTCAAGCTTATGGGCAAATATAAATAAATTCAGCTTGACGACAAATATGAGAGTGCACCTCTACAATGACGTTGATGCAGGACATTATGCTGATACACTATTAAAAATTGGAGATGGGCGGTTAGAAACAGATGCCGAGCGCTGTGTGTCAGTAACGGGGGATTTTAGTAATTTGGTGCATAGTGATACGGAACTGATTGCTAGCGTTTACCCAGATCTACAAAGAAATATAAATGACTGCCAGTGGCTATGTAAATGAGCAATTCTAGCACCAAAAAATGGCATCGTTAGTGCTCTGTTCTATGCTTATGATCAGTGTCTGTCTACTAACAAATAGCGTTATTTCTCCCTATAAGTTTGTTACTATAACCACGCGAGCGAAGCCGCGGGTAGAAGCTAGTACTGTTATAATTTATTAACCAAAGGAAAAAAATTGTATGACACCAGTGACTCAGTCAATGTTACTTATTATATATTTATTCAAAATTATCACCTTCCATGGCTCTACGGTACACTTCGGCGGACACAAAGGTTAGGAATATTAATATAATCGATTTAAGATGTGAACATTTCTTTGTTATTCAGGGCAGTTTTAGGTGAAATATATTATTAAAATCTGACAACTTTCCTTCACTTAGCCTTGGCGAAATATTTTCTTTTCCACAAACACAAGTAGTTTGCTAAACACCTGGGCCACGTTCGTAACAAGTAAACATCTCTGTCTTACGTAGGGAGGAAAAACACAGTTCAACATGGCTGCCAACCACAGTTTCTCAGGTTCAATGTCTGGATCAGTCTTCATTTCAGCAGGGGGAAGAGTTTATTGTTGTAAATTATCTAACCGATATGTGATCGGTTGGAACGTCTCTTCCAAAGTAGCATCACGCTCCATGCATGCATGCTAAGCCAGAAAATACTTATTGTGCACACTTTCAATTACGCGATGTAAATCCTCAGCCGCAGCAGTAATTTTACTAAAACATTGAGCAGGATATACTTAGTATTTATAACATTCACAGCAGCATTTAGGTGAGACCTTGTTGCACTGGTCGGATCGGGCCCATGACAGCATCTCCTGTCGGTCTGAGTAGGTTCGAGAAATACACTTCAGACCTGCTGATAGGAAGGGTTATGGCATACCGAGAATGTTTGCAACAAAGTCAAAATTTATTATCTGAATTCAAATCGCACAAGGCACAGACATTCCTGGTTAACAACCTGTCTTGCATAGCTTCGAGGTGAGCACCGAAAGCAGACTGTTTGCTCACCACCTCAGTCAATGCGCTAACCTGGCTGTCGAATTAAGCAGACAACGTGGCCATCCAGACGAGGCGACCATCCATAGTCGTGAGCCTTTTGTTTAAGGCAGAGAGTTTGTCCACACACCCCGTCAATGCTTTCAGTTCGGTATCATTACTCGCACCCATTCCTTGAATTCCACTTGCCAGTGCGCAAAGCGAAGCCTCAGTCTTAGTGCTCGATGCCTGCAGTACTGACAATGGTCGCAAAGCATCTGAAGTGATGCTGAAGGAAAAGGACACAGCAGCTGCATTGCCGTCATGTTTCGGTATTCCGAGATTCTTGGTTCGCTCCCCACAGAAACTGCAGTTACCATCGTCAGTAAATGTAATACAGCCGTCCATCGTAAGCTTCAGGCCACTATGACCGAACTTGGATATGGCATATAGCTCATCACTCACTGATGTACGATAATGAACTGATCGAACTCCCTATGGTACCTGCCCTTATTAAGCAGGAACTCCTTAGCTATCACAAGGAAACTGTGAGCTTCTCGCCAGCAACACGAGCGCATTCATTTAAACCCATCAAAAAATCATATCAGTATTAACATGATCGGAGTAAACATGTAGTAAATTCAGGTCGTCCATGTGGAAAATAACAAGGAAATTTGCATTGTCGTGCAGGAGTTACTTATGCATGCATTCATAAGTTTGACATGGGTAAATCGAATCCATCGCTACATGGTGGCCCATGCTAAAAAATGCCGCATGGTCGACTGTTNATAAGTTTGACATGGGTAAATCGAATCCATCGCTACATGGTGGCCCATGCTAAAAAATGCCGCATGGTCGACTGTTTTTCACATGCCACATCATCTAGTTAGGCAAGGCTTCACTTGGTGGTACGACTTCTTCATTGACACTATATAGAAAATAGAGTAGGCCATCTACAGCTTGAAGTAATTGTGATAGCCATTGGTACTTTGGCTGCTGTAGCGATTTAGAGTATAGGTAAACGTTCTCGAACCGAAGACCGTTGGGTTCCACTAACAAGCTCAGAAGCACACATATCTTTCTACAGTTACTTAATCCTGCTATAATACCACGCACGGTGGTCGGCAGCATCTTCTTATGACATGATTCGGGGGAGATAGTTTCCGTCATTTATGGTGATGCAAACAGGAAGTGTGGTGGTCTGTGGCACCATCTCCATTGAACTGATATGTGAACAGGTAAACAGGTAAACATCTACTGACGATGGTAACTGCAGTTTAGGTTTAGGAGCGAAACAGGCCAAGAATCTCGGAGAACCGAAGCATGATGGCGATGCAGCTAATGTGTCCCTTGCCTGCAGCATCACTTCAGATGCTTTGCATCCATTGGCAGTACTGCAGACTACATCTGCTAATACTGAGACACATTTTCGCACACTGATGGCCGGTATGACTCGGCTCCCTGCTTTAGAGACAAAACTCAACGGTTTGGGCGAGCGAATAGCCAGCAGGGTACATATAACCATGACTACTGAATATCATTGACTGAAGATATGCGCACCTACTGACTACTAACATGGATTTGCAGCTTGACACTTTGATCGAGAGGGTGTCCAAACTAAATGCTTTTCCTTCCAGCAATGAGTTCAAGGCTGTGAAAGGCCGGCTATTCGGCAACATGAATGCGATGTCTGCTAAGATGGAAGCTCAGATTCGTACATTGGCTGACAATGTATGCAAACTTTCTGCTTTAGGAGGCAAGCTCGCAGCAGTGGAGACAAAGCTCGATGCCTTAGGAGAGCGAGTTGTCAACAGGATTCCTACTGACATGACTACTAAACTAGATGAGAACCTAATGTGGCGACCGAAGGTGCGAGCAAGCTGACTGCTTTAAGTGAGAAGCTAGAGTCTGTGGCCAACGTGGAATCAAAACTCGGCACTGTGGGAGAGCAAATAGTAAATAGAGGTAGCATGTCGCGGATGTGGAAGACCTTATACACCGCGGGATTGTTCATGTCCTATCTGACTTGCGTTCAAACGATGAACAACGGAGACATTATCATGTGCGAGATGCGGTCGTCCAGCGAATCTCCAAGTCGGAAGAGACAATATCATCAATATCCGCTCGCGTGGACTACAGAATTATTGTTTAGGTTTTTTTTTTTTTNCCAAGTCGGAAGAGACAATATCATCAATATCCGCTCGCGTGGACTACAGAATTATTGTTTAGGTTTTTTTTTTTTTTAATAAAGTTGAATTTTACTTAGTGTTAATCTTTTATACTCTATACATATTATAAAACTCAAC
>NQII01008186.1:0-35640 GCA_002778355.1 Clitarchus hookeri
ACGTTAAAAATGTTCGGACCATAATCGATTATAAGAAGCTCCGGCTTGGCACATACTTCTAATCATAACACTCTTGTCATGATTTCTGTGAAGCTTGTAATGACACAGTAGTCTTAACTTTCGGGACACGTGTTTCAATTTCGTTCGTTTGTCTTTAGCTTTGGAAAGCTTCGTAATATTTTATCGGGTTTGAAGTTTAAAGCCGTGGTGGCTCGTTCCCCGTGGTAGTTTGTTTATCTGGCATACGGGTGCCGTTTTACGGTTATCGAGCGGACGTTTGCTGTTTACGTTTATCATGAGTCCGGTTGTCTGGAACTTGAACTTATTTCTTAATTAATCGGCGTCCATTTTTACTGAGTTTCGTGTTCTACCTTTGAGCTAGCAGTGGCAACGTAACATCGGCAGCGTAACAGCGGCTGAACGTTACAAGGTGTTATAGACGAGGCTACCAAGGAAAAGCAGTTCTTCTAAACGTTGCGTATTAACATTTCGACGTTTAAAATTCAGTGTATACAACGAATTTAGTTCAATAAGTTTATGTTAGTTTCATGCACGCATAGGGGAAATAATAGATTATTGGCATACTATAATAGTCTACGATAGAGTCCATAAAAATCTTGATTTAAAAAAAAATACATTTCATAAATATTAAAGGCAATCAAAACGAATTGAAATTTTTTAGCATTTGTGCTTTGTTGATACGAAAGAAAATACTGCGTTTTACAAAGAATTATTTCAAAACTTGTTGCCAATGTGCTTTTTCTCTAACACTACAAGTTAGTATGAGCAAATTTCATGACAAGTTAGTGTGAAATGGGTAAAAAATAATGTTGAATTTCAAAAATATAGCAGACCTCAAGTTTTTATAAACATATACATACACAAACAATTTTGTATATTTAGTAAAACAATGCATTGTGAACATACAATATATTATAAATCCAAGCAATGTTTCCACTTGCCACAGGCGACGACAAATAATACATTTCTGCGCAAAACACTTATGCTTATTTTATACTCAAAATAAACAGTCATGTAGAAAATTCAAGTTTGGCTTCTTTGCACTATATATTTTCAAGTTTGACAAACTATTTTGTGGCGACCGTAAAAACATGCATCCGACTTTATTTCGGGCTGGATTTGTCTCTCTTATGAACTGTTAACGGCTTTTATCTCTCTCTCTGTAAATGAGATAGTTGATTACATTTCACGAGTTCTCACTTGCTGTGAGTTCACCGCACCAATAACTAATCAATCAGCGAGTATATTTTCATATAATTAATATATATATTTCCACTGATTATATAGCAGTGGTCTGATTCTCTATGTACGCGAGCGAATTCATTGTTTCGTTTTACGAGTGACGATTAAGAGGGGCACTCATCTCATCTTCTAAAGAAATAATTTACCTTCGACAAATACTTTGTTTTTGTTATAGTTGGTTTCCGAGATATGACGTATCGCTCTAAATTTTTTAGTTACCGCCATTTTTAAAGTAAGTGCACAGTAAGGTTTAAACCCAATAAAAGTCAGGTGTCCTTACTTACTACTATATTGTGTACCGAGTTTGGTGAAATTCGGTTAACGCGTTCAAAAATTGAAGAGGGGTGGGGTTGTTACATACACAGACTCACACATCCACACACACATTCACACAAACATACACACACAATAACATAGACGGGAAAGTGATCTCATAAGCCTTTATTTCCTTCGGAAGTAGGCTAATAAGTAGTTTACGGTTACCTTGTAGCCTAATATTCATTTTCAAATATTTCACTTTAATGTTCTCCTCCGACCTTTTATATGCCAGGTCCCTATGGCAGCTAAACAAAAGCTACAAAACAATTTTCCATCAAACAAGTTAGGTGCAATTTATTCTCCATTCGAACCAAAACTTACACACGCACATACTCAGTTCATTTTCGCGCCCACTGTGTTTATTCGTTCTGTCTGCGACCCTCTGAATGCCGTCATTTAATTAACCAATGAGATAAATCTTCAGAGTTATTTTTTAGCTGAACTGTTCTGTAATTTGTTTCCTGGCTGGCAGTAACTTAATTTTAGGTCGCAGATTAATCGAAATATGTCTAAACTGTGCTATTTTGGGGGGCACTATCTTCCATGCAGTGTAAACAGTGTTTGCTTTTGTATGAATGATCTTTACGGTAGCAAAAACAAAACATTGTTTTTATGCCGTATGCCTGGCAGAGTAAGTAACGGATTTTCGCATGTTGAGAATCGTGCCGGACGATGCCGCTGGTCGGCGTGTTTACTCGGGGATCTGTCGTTTCTCCCGCCCTTTCATTCCTGCGCTTCTCCGTTCTCGCCTCAATCACCATCATCGGCTCTCAAGACCTCGTTGTTAAGAGCCGCCCAAATTTCTTTCTTCACTCACTCACTTTATGCCGTATGTGTCATCTTTATAGCTGCAAAATAAATCGCAGACAGGCCCACGACAGGCAGTTTTGATAGCATCACTATGTGACTTGAACAATATTTTTATGGTGTCAACAACTCAAATGATTGCGTTCTCTGTGTAAAAAAAAATCTTAGAAGTGTCCTAAGCAGGCACGTAGATTTGGTTTTCTGTTATAGCTATACTTTCCTCATCGCACAAATTGAAAAAAAAAAGATACATATTAAAACTTGTGCCTAGAAGTAACTCGTCTTCGTTATTTTTATTGGTTTCGGTCATAAAGAATGCCTAAGGACTACCCGCCCTTTGTTATACGCTGGTGGTCTCTGCCGTACGTTAAGGGTTAATGAAAACTATGATAATTATCATAGCCAAATTTGTGTTTAACACCACTACTAGAAGATGCACACAGTAAGTTAGCATTCAAAAGGTTGATCTTAACAAAAGTAATTATTGTCCAAAAAATATATACACATTTTTACTAACATATAATTGTCACTGCGTAACTAATTTTCAATGTGCCATTTAAGAGTAGGAATCACTAGCAAAGATACTGAAATAACCTTACGAATTAAAGCATACCAATATATATCTATAACTTGCATATGATCAAGCCTACGAGAGCAGACATTTTTAAAACAATATTAATTCAATGATAAATAAAAACGTGTTACTAAATGCCTTATACAAAGAGATACACGAAACATTCACGGATTCATTTGTGTAAAAGATAGACTTCAAATGTTTGTACGTCCTCGGTACTTTGCAACTGGTAGGCCTACGCGGTTTCTTTGACACGACCACAAAGACTCAAGAGCCAATAGTAAAGAATCAACGAAATGCTAGCCCAGTCAAGACCTCCCGCTGTGATAACAAGCAGCCAATGTTTTCAGTGGTCATTTGTACGATAAAACAGAAGACATTTATTTCTAGCCTGCAAGTATCTGAATTCATGGATTTTTTCCGGTTGTATTTATAACTAAACAGCTTCAACTCTCGACTACAGGTACACTTTTGTATTGTATTTTTATAGTGATTAAGTGTGGGAAGTTTTAACATTGAAGTCAACCTAATTTAGTCAGTTGGAATTTTTTTTCCTTTTAAAAAAATAATTCCATATATAAGAATCACAGGATACTATAGAAAATTATAGCCTAGTTGCTTAAATTAATTATTTCAGAAGAGAACAAGAATTTTTTAATTTGTACCTCTTAGATGAGCTTATTTTAAAGAACCATACAGTAACAGGCCTACTGGATTAGTAAATCTAAAAATGCAGATAAATTAAGTTATGTGCTCGTTCAATTACTAGCTTTGGAAGTTTTTAAACTATGTTAATTTTAAATATTATTAAATTGTTTTAACCGAATCAGAAATTTTTTTTTTTACCACTTAGAAGCTATGGTGTGTTCGTGTTATCACTACGAAAATACTATAAATACTTAGATTAAGAGAAGCACATCTTTTTACGTGTCCTTAATATACACAAACTTGCTACGTCATAGGGCCTATGACTATTATACGCATTATTATTTCCTACAGACTGTGTGCGTTGTTACCGACAACCTTAACCTTCTTGCTTCATTACAGACAGAAATATTAAACTTCAATTCGCGAATCTTTATAGATGACGTTGCCTGCTAACATTGGTTTTATTTAAAAGCTGGGCCTAAAAGCGAAGAGCCATATCAAAAAAGCAAATTCACCTTCAGAACCCTGGAAATTAAAGTTCACGAAGCCATTCTTAGGACTCAGTGGACTCATAGCGTTCTTTAAACGCACATGCTTCCACCGTAAACTATTTTCGTATGATTTACGATTACACAGTAAATAATGTTTGAGCGTTTTACAAACAATTCTTTGGAAAATAGTTGCCAAATTTTTTTTTTGTAACACTACAAGTTAAATATTGTATATTTACAACACTCAGATATATCGAACATACTAAATAAATTATTTATTTCCTTGGCTATAATGAAAAATACAGTACCTGAATATTTCCACATTAAACATTGGCATACTCTTTGTTCTATTACACTCGTAATACAAAATATATGTCCTGAAAAACTAGTTTCCAAGAAAAATGCGTAGGTACAAACATTTTTTTCCGTGTAGGGGAACGTTTAAATTAATAAAATGTTTTCCACGCCAGGAGGTATTGAAACTAACAAATCTGACTACTATTTCTCGTTGAATAATTTGTGGTAGAGAAGCTGTAATTACAAGGCGAGGTAGCGTTTATACGCGACCAACTTCGCAGCAGCCTAGACGGCGAAGATCCTAGACACTAGTGGCCCCTACCGTATTTCTCTGGAACTACGAACACCACGAATCAATGATGGAAGCAGAAAGAAACCCGGCAAGCGATGGAACCTCACAATATTGCCAGCGTAAAGGCAGCGCTACATTCGCCGTAAAAATTAACAGAGGAAAATTGTGAACACACACATACCTATGGGGCGTGCTACACAACACAACATACCAGCATAAGATGGACACCTGCTCGCAGTAACGGCATAGGAAGAATTGAAAATGTTCTATTTTCTTACGCGGAGTTCTATGCCGATCAATCACAAGAAGGCAATTCCAACAACGGAAATCAGGAAAGTGTGTTCTATGGACTTAGTAATACATTTCCGACTTCCGTTCATTTTAACAAAGTGACAAACACGTGCACACGATTAACGATGTATGGAAACGATTTTGAATTAAAATTAATTTCGATAAGTTTATATAAATGTTGATAATTCGAAGTAAAAATAAAGTATTTTCAGTGTTTACGAAAGTTGCCAAAAGTAATGCTGCAAAATGCTTTTTTTTGTGAAATTAAGACAGCCACTATCAATGCTTCTCAACATTTTTCTGCAAAAAAAACTTTTTTTTTTGTCATAACAAACAGAAGAATATTTTTAATGAGACAGGTTAGCCAACACAAGGTTCGTAAATTTCTGTGATCAATGTGAACTACGGTTATTTTCCCTGGCCGTTGTTATAGAATTTTTGTCATGCGAAATATATTATTTTGTAGAAGTAGAATTCACTTTTATTTTAATTCATTACAGAGGTGTGGTTTATTCCGTAATATAAAAAAAACCGAGAAATAGTAATTTTATAAACGCCAAAAACCTTAAGCTAATAAAAAACTAGCACTCTGACAGCAAGGAACCAATGAAGTAAACTTTATCTTGATGACCACGCATAAATATTGCAGGTCCCTGGTGATAGGTGCAAATTTTACTTTTTTGTGTAAAGTCATAAAGAGCGTGGATAAATTGTGGTAACATTATCACGTGGTCACAAACTTGCGCGATTTTCGGACTTTCCAGTGCTTTTGCAGAATACGCGAAATTTCAGAGGCGACTGGTTCGTTCAGTCAAAGATACGGAGAATTAGCTAATCTGCGTTTATAGTCTGGTTCAAATCAGACTGAAATTGAAAAAAAAAAAAAAAAAAACANTTGCGCATCGGCAACTCGCACACAGTTCTACAGTTCACGTCACGCAACGTATGTGGAATGGTGGCTCGTAACTCGCTATTGAGTTGACACAATACGTTCAGCTTCCGACCGGCTTCTCGATTGATTATTGTTTATTGGTTGCTGGTTGAGACAATTCGTTAAAGCATCGGTTGCAATTCAGCGTTGGTTAAAACCGACCTAGGATTAAGCTACGTGACTTCAATATAAATCGGCATCAGTGGATATTTTTATTGATTGCTCGTGTTAAAAAATATTCATCCGGATTCTGTAAATAAAAGGCACTATTCACTTTAGTTTAAAAAATTCCACAAATTAAAACAGTGGAAAATCAGTTATTTGTAGAAAAATTTAAGTACTGGGTTTGTGTAGGTAATTTTCTTTTCTGCGACAAAATAATCCTACTTAATTTATTTCTCATCAGAATTAACTGTTTTTTAATCCCGGTGATTATTTATTAATTAACTATACATTACTGTTTGATTTCATGGATTTCTTTCGACTAAAAGCATATTTATTATTTATCTTTAATTAAAATTTTTTGATGGAGCAATTTGAACTGGCAAACAGTAAATCAGTGATTCCCAATTAGCACTTAGTTGTTCACCAAAATTACGTGAGATTTTAATTATACTAACAATACTTAAGCATTTGGTCTAAGAAATAAATATAACGATATTTGATGCCAAAACTGATTTTTTAAAATGGAAAATACTCAGTCAATTATTTTTAATTTCACGAGGCTTTCACAACATTAAAAACAAAATTTGAACTAAACATTAAAGTTGCCTGTGTTACTAAACGCACAATTTGTTTACTGTATATTCTGGGCTCCGTTAACTTTACAAATTGAACTAATGATCACAACATTTTTTAATTTCACTGTTAAAATGAACNTATATTCTGGGCTCCGTTAACTTTACAAATTGAACTAATGATCACAACATTTTTTAATTTCACTGTTAAAATGAACTTAAATTGAAATCTTCACGGCGCATTATGCCATTATACACTTTTTCGTGTGCTCTGCAATCCCGTTAGAAAAAAAAAAACCTAAGAAATAATTTTGAGAAGGGAAAGATTTTTACTGTGAATCAGAGTAACCAACCGGGAAACACCAAATTTTCCATGGCTGCACAATTGAATCCTAATTATGGGAAATTTGATTCTAATTGTCTGGCAAACCCTTTTTGCATTATCGCTTGTGTCGACCGTAAACAGCACATTTTCTTGCCGTATTTTAATTACGACATTTTACTGGTAAATATCTTGAATCTATGGGCCTAATTTGAGATACGTCATGAGTCCAAAAAAACTATTTTAGGTAACCAAAAAAACCTTTCTACTTTCTTAGATAATGAAATTTAATCACCTTTAATAATTTTTAAACTTGGATATATTACAAGTAACAAAATTATGTTACCTGTGATACTTCAAAACAGTTTTAAGACTAGTGAAATTTCTCATTCGAACATTTAAATCGTAGACGAAAGTCTTTAAACGGGTCAGGCATCCCTCGAGTACTTGACATTAGTTCTGCACCGCCCCGCCGAGCGGCGCTGCGGTAGCGACGCAGTGGTTGTAGGGGAAAGAGGGAGGTTTGTTAGTGCAGAAGGGGAGGGGGTGGCGGAGGGAGTTATTGATCACGTGACACGACCGGTCACGTGGTTCCCTTTTGTTCCTCCGCCAGCTGAGTCGGGGGAGGCAGCAAGGACGACATTAATGGTGGGTTCACAATAAAAAATACGCATGCACAGAGTATAGGACACAGCGATGGACATAGTCTATTCACGGTGCCTTCACACTTTCTGAATCAAACCTTTGAGAAATCACACTACGTAAGAAGTTCTTCGCTGTTTCCTAAATATATCAAGTCTCACAAGTGTTTTATACTTGTGCTCATAAAAGTGCATTATTTTTTGTTAAATTAAATTTTTTTAATGTTTTCTCTATAATTTATATTATTTAATTTACAATTAATGAAAATAAAAACCGTGAGAAAATAAGTGTGTTGGTAATGCCAAGTAAGAAATAGTTCCTGTAAAATAATAATTACACCGAGTGCGCACGAATGCGGTGCGTTGTCCCTTTGGCTGTAAATCTCCAGACTTAGTTACGCTTTGCTTGCACGAGGCGGAGGAAAATACTGGAAGTAGCACTTTAGGCAGGACTTCAGAAAAGTGTGAAGTTACCGTGAATGGACTATACAAGGACAGNAAAATACTGGAAGTAGCACTTTAGGCAGGACTTCAGAAAAGTGTGAAGTTACCGTGAATGGACTATACAAGGACAGTGGAAAGGTTTGTCTTATTACAACTGATCCAACCAACCAGAAGGAAAAATTCACGACATTTTGTTGCAAACTTGCACCCAGTAATAACATCATTCTCCAAGTGATTCTATCTTACTAGATAGTTAATAAGTAACATTTGCGTATTTTGTTGACCAACTTAAAAAAAACTGGACTGTTTATTGGTGTCAAAATGTATAAAATTGCACAGCAGGTTTCCCGTCCATAACCATGCTCTGAACCCACCTCTGATGGTAGTACATAAGAGTAGGACATTCACACGAACTAAAACCTTGGGTGAAATCTATTCACATTTGAATAATTATGTATTACATTTAGTCAATGAAATTTTGTGACGTCTGACGTCAGTTGGCGGTGATATTAAAAATGTTTTAATTTTTTGTTTGTCTTTATACACATAAAATGGATTTAAGTAACAGAATGTGATATTGAGATCAGCTGGAGAGTGTTTTAAAAAAATTTTGCATGTTCCGTTTTATTTAAAAACTTTACTTTTGCTATCGTTAAGTTGTAGATAACGTATAAAACTTCTGGTAGTATTATGCTGTCCATTATTTTCTCTAAATATATATCTTGCAACATATTCTTAGTTTTTGAATCATTACTAAATTAATCCATTTCGAATAAATTTTNTTCTCTAAATATATATCTTGCAACATATTCTTAGTTTTTGAATCATTACTAAATTAATCCATTTCGAATAAATTTTGTAAATGGCATTCCCTTTTCTGAAAGACTGTTCCCCAATGCGCCTTCATTATGAAATACATATAACCATATAACCATTCCCTTTGTAAAATATGACAGGACCTCTCATACACATTACCTGTTATGCGCAGTTGTGAATCAGTTGNAGGACCTCTCATACACATTACCTGTTATGCGCAGTTGTGAATCAGTTGGTTCGAAATCTTTGTGGTCAATTCTTAAACTCGCGACCTAATGTTAACACTGAACAATTCAGCAGTGAAAGTGACAACAGAACAGTCGTGCAAACATGTTTCATCATAGCGACAACAAAACTTCTGTACCAGCGAAATGATGTCCTGTTGGTTTATTACAATTCTGTTTGTTGAGGGAACAATCCAACTGTTGNTTCTCTAAATATATATCTTGCAACATATTCTTAGTTTTTGAATCATTACTAAATTAATCCATTTCGAATAAATTTCGTAAATGGCATTCCCTTTTCTGAAAGACTGTTCCTCCCCAATGCGCCTTCATAATGAAATACATATAACCATTCCCTTTGTAAAATATGACAGGACCTCTCATACACATTACCTGTTATGCGCAGTTTGTGAATCAATTGGTTCGAAATCTTTGTGGTCAATTCTTAAACTCGCGACCTAATGTTAACACTGAACAATTCAGCAGTGAAAGTGACAACAGAACAGTCGTGCAAACAGGTTTCATCGTAGCGACAACCAAACTTCTGTACCAGCGAAATGATGTCCTGTTGGTTTATTACAATTCTGTTTGTTGAGGGAACAATCCAACTGTTGAAGAAACTGTCTGCTCTGCAGGATGAACAGAATTATCTGCTGTATGAACTGTATTCATAGTCGCAGACAATATCACAACGTAGAGGGGCCGAGGTGGTGTAGTGGCTAGACTACTCGCCTCCAACCAAGGCGAACCGCGTTCGAGCCCCGGCAGGGCCGGTCCCCGGATTTCCGCAAGTGGGAATCGTACCGGACGATGCCGCTGGTCTGCCGGTTTTCTCGGGGATCTCCCGTTTCCCCTAGCTTCTTCATTCCAGCGATGCTCCATAGTCACCTCGCTTCGCCCTCGTCGGCTCTCAAAACTTTGATGTTAAGAGCCGCCCAAATCTATTAACTCACAACATAGAGTCCTGTTGCTATTACTATCTATAACTACGTTATATTTAGATGGTATGAAAAATCGATACGATTGATGTCCTTAGAATAACGTTTTATTGGGTTAAGGGGACAGAAATTTGGTTCCAACAACCAGTGTGTGTGGTTACTGGTTACTGCCGTGTTCCCAATTGTGAACCTTGCTTAACACTCCGACCGACCGCTCTATATTGTTTCCAAATGTTTAGGGAGGGTAAGCAAAAAAAAAAAAAAAAGAATAAACGACGGAAGATTCATAAAAGGGTAGATGGGGTGGACGACACGAAACAGCGGGGACAAAGGTCGCCAACACAATGACAATGGCAATGAAGTCTGGCAAGTGGCAAGGGGAATGAAAAAATTGAGTGTCAGGGCGGAGAAGATTCCTTACTTCATTTACGGCACGTTAATAACGAAAACCTTTGCGGGTGACTACATCTACTGCTCCAAAACCTCTGAGACCGTGGCGCTAAGCAGAAGAGGTGGAAACAATACAATTTTCCGAATGGTATCTTAAGGGCAGGGGGGAAGAAACATACTTGTCGATATTGCAATAAAATTAAGTTTATTCATTTACATATCCTTAAAAAATAGTTCATTCCGAAAGACAAATTTTGCTTCGTTGAATTAGAATTCTACAGCATAGGCCTAACGATCACCACAAACGTCTGAGTTTGTGTTGAGCGTTGTTTGCTTGTATGCATCATACAACAAAGTATAGAAAAAATAAGCTAAAATAAGCCAATGGTTCATACCTCATCAATGGAATATTATCCTTTTTCTAATTATAAATAAATCATCGAATATACTATTTAGAATGATTCTAATTATAAGAGTACTCTTCTCTATTTCATCTAATTCATGATTCAGAGTATGAATAGGAATATAAATTAATATAATATAATTTTTACCCTTAATCATAGAACCAAAAAAGAAAAATTCTGAAGAATTAGCATTAAAGGGAGAGCGAGAGAGAGAGAGAGAGAGAGAGAGAGAAACTCTGAGAGAGAAAGAGTAATAAACAGCGTTCGCACTCACAGTGTACGTAGACTAAATGCGTGAGGAGTTAACATGCAGTTTCACACGACATGCACGTTTCACCTATATGGTACAACAAATGTTGCAGTATGTTATGGCGCGTTTAATCCAGCAATATTTCATTTTTCTGAAAGCAAACAGATTGCAGTAGAGAATTTTGTGGAATCCACTGGATGTTGAATTGGTCAGCGGTTGTCTGGCATGTATGTTGTTAGACGTTTTTCAGCAGAATCGGTTGAAACCCACGCCTATTGCTTCAAAAGAAAAATACGTGTACAAATCATTAAATTATTACTAGTCAGTGAAGCGTGCCCTAATATTATTATAGCTTAACTGAACGATCTGTACAAATTTTACAATCGTAAAGTGAGCAAAAAGGGTCCCTTTAGCCAGAGAACCAATTAAAATAAACTCAAATGTATATGTCTGACAGCGTAATAGCTTAATTCAATTTAATTGTATAATTTCTTTCGTTATTATTTTCAAGACCGTGCTAAAAACAGCATAGACCATATTACTTACAGCATATTGTACAAGTTAAAAAAAATTCTGCGTATAACTGACGATTTATTATGGAAATGGAAAATTTAATAAATGTCATAAGAATACATTTAGTGAAAATATAATGATTCTGTTTCATTTGCTGAACTACCGCCCGTGTTAATGTTGTTAGAAAATGTATACTGTTACCAAAGAATCACTGAACAGTTGATATCACGTTGGTAACGATTTCTGGGAATTAAACTCATTCTGAGAGTAACTGTAGGCTTACTGACGATAGATGGAGTGAAAAATACCGCATTTGTTTCATTATAAATAATTTTGGAAGTTGTCGCTAACTGAAGTTGATTACGGTAATTTATAATTTCTTGAAATTTTTACCAAAATTTAATATTTTCAAACTTTTCCCACTTATAACAAAATGAAAATTTTAGCAAATTAGTTTACAGTGTTTTGTTTGTAAAGTAGGCCCTACTATGGTCGTGTCAGAATTCGTTATTTCGAAATTTGGGTCAGTATGAATTTATGGTGTTGGAATTCGAAAGGTACTAAGCAGCGCTCCTGGTGTTCACTTTAAGAACTGCATTACTGAATGTTTCATTGTTGTGTTGTTACTTACATAAAGAAAAAAAACTGCTATTTACACGAATTTTGCAATAGTTTCATTTACACGCTCCCTTAAGGGAAACATCAGTAAAGAAATCATTTTACGAAGTTATGGTTTATGTAACAAAAACTTTTGCAAGTATAATTCCCAACAGTACATAGAAAACGAGTAACGAGCGATATTAATCAGCTGTGATTCATCGTTAATTTTTCCTTCTTTGTCTCGGGGTTTGAATTCTCATAATTTGCACGATAAAAGGCGTACAATATTATGTAAACAATAAGCAGGCACTTTTGCGTTAGTGTGTGAGGATTTAGCGTGCCTCCCCAGCTAAGTGAATTTCGATCCTATATACCCAAATATTTTGTGTCTAAACTTGATCACGCGATTAACTGAATATTTGTCTCGTAGCGGTTGCCAGCACGGCTTACATGTATATATACAGAAATATTTTATGCAATGTAAATCGGTCATTAGGTAGGGAGAAAAATGGGGAAGATGATGGAAGAGATGGCAAGGGACACAGGTAGTTTACTGCGCGCTGCTGCACTTTCTAGTCCTGTACTCAAACCTTTGCTTTTTAAAAGGCTGAGGCACAGAACGGGACCTATCCCATGCTCGCAGGCCGAAAGAAGGTTTTTATGGGGACCGACCCAGCAGACCCGAGGTGGTAAGATGCGAGCATGCTACCTACCCCTTCCATTTTCATTGCCCTAAACACGACCCGAACTACTGTACCGCGCGGTTACGTGCGAAGACGCTTTGTGCAACAGTGGAGTATGTCACCCACGCCCCGCCGTGCCACATAATGGAACGAGATCAACCGCTGATAGGTCACGCTATGTTCCTGCAGAGTACTTTTATTTTTGTTATTATACAGTCATGCAATCAGAATAATTTGAGTGAAATTTTTTGTTAATAACTAATGAGAAAAAAATGTTGCAGAATCTAAAAATACAAGAGCATAAAATTCGGTGGCCTGTCTTGGCGCATAGTTTCTAGTATGTTAAAGCTAATAACATCTCTGAAGAGACGAACATAATGTTATCAGCTACGTTACTGAGAACACACACGTTCTATCATCGTCCCCACAAATGCCTACGCTAAGTTTACGAAAGGTAATCCTGCCAACGCNGTATGTCACCCACGCCCCGCCGTGCCACATAATGGAACGAGATCAACCGCTGATAGGTCACGCTATGTTCCTGCACAGTACTTTTATTTTTGTTATTTTACCCTTATGCAATTATAATAATTTGAGTAAAATTTTCTGTTAATAACTAATAAGAAAAAATGTTGCAGAATCTAAAAATATATGAGCATAAAATTTGCTGGCCTGTCTTGTAGCATAGCTTTTAGTATGTTAAAGCTAATAACATCTCTGAAGAGCTTATACTGTGAAACAAATTATTTTCTCAGCAGGCCGCGTATAGGCCAGTTCTCAGATTTGCTGTAACTCTACTAAACGTTGACGAGCATAATGTTATCAGCTACGTCACTGAGAACACACACGTTCTATCATCGTCCCCACAAATGCCTACGCTAAGTTTACGAAAGGTAATCCTGCCAACGCNACTGAGAACACACACGTTCTATCATCGTCCCCACAAATGCCTACGCTAAGTTTACGAAAGGTAATCCTGCCAACGCAACGAAAACATTTTTTTTTAATTTGTTAAGTTAATATGACTTGTCCGTTCAGTTTACTTTCTTCATAACTCTTGCATCAACTGACGTAGCTTAAGTTTCCTTCGAGTTAAAATTTTATCACTGATACAATAATTTTATGAAAGGGTACAACAAAAATAAATAAGGCAACGTATTTATATTTTACAAATTTTAATAGTCGAAGATTTAGATTATTTAGCCTTTTGAGAGTGAGTGCAATGTAGCCA
The DNA here is from genome assembly GCA_002778355.1 of Clitarchus hookeri. NCBI lineage: Eukaryota > Metazoa > Arthropoda > Insecta > Phasmatodea > Phasmatidae > Clitarchus > Clitarchus hookeri. Next base: position 14,106 of record NQII01008186.1, read on the forward strand.
CTATTTAAAAACTAATAAAAAATAAGTATTTTACATACAACTTTTTAAAATAACACCGAATAAGACATTCTTATAATTGTGCATATACATTTCTAACGCCGTAAATGAAGAAGTTGACTGCTGAAGCCGTCTGCACAAATAATCCCGTTAAAAAGAATTAAAATTGTATTATAAAATTACTCCGCACATGACATATAAAAAAATTCCACTGTACTGTGAAATATGTCGCAAACTTACTATATGAAAGTGACACTTGACCTCTAAAAATATATATACGAAATTAAAAAATAGACCCCTCCCCCCTCCTGCTCCCCAAAAGACTTACTAGCATCTCGGCCAGACACCGAACACGACCAGTAAGTGCAAAGTGTAGTGTGTGTGTGTATATATATATATATACACACATATACACACACGCGCGTACATATATCAGTGAGTTACTATTATGAAGGTGAGAAGTAGTGCTTGGATTTCACGTGAGTTACGCAAGAGCATGAACTATTTAAAACAACCATCCTAGATAAAAAAAATGGTTGCCTGTAAAGTCGGTTTTACGGGCGAAGATTTTACGTGACAACGTAGTGCTGCGCGCGCGGCAGACCGATCATAGTTGAGTGGGAGAGAGACGCAAGGCATTCGGCGGGNGTCCTAGATAAAAAAAAAAAAGATTGGCTGCGTCCTAGTGCTTCGTTTAGAAGAAATCAATGAAACCACCAGTTAGTTTTGCTGTGATAAAAACGTGAATTTTAACAACATTCTTTATTATTAGGTGAGTCTAGATCTAAACATGTTGTATTTCATTTGCTGGTTACAGTGGTGAACGAAACAAACATAATTTTACACTTTCATAAACTTTACGCAGTCGTAAAAGTTATAAAAAAAGTCAAGCCATAAAAAACGAATCGCTTTAAAGGAAGATGTTCTCGTAGAGTCTATTTGAACGTTGCCACGTCTGTTTGAAGAAACGGCAGTTTTATTAACTCGGGGATATTATTTCGAAGCAGTCTATAATAAAAGTCGGCACGTAAAAGGACCGGCGTAAATTTTGTAGCCACTCCACACCGACACGACGGTGATAAAAATTCGACGAGCGACTTACGCCGCTCTTGCCCGGAGAGCAAACCGAATCATTAGTTCGCGCCATCAGTCTTTAATCATTGCAGGCGGAGCGGCGCGCGTATCTGTTTTATGTCGCCGGCGAGTTTGGACCACGCGGCTTCTGGCAGCTTCCGACATCTCCTGGGCAGCATCAGTTACTAAATGTTAACGCCTGAACGCCCGAGGAAGGGCGGGGGAGGGGGGGCAGAGGGGAAGCAGGGTCATAACACTTCACTTTTACGATCCACAAAACTCTTTACTGCCTTTTGATGGCTTCATTAGACAGGCCATAAAATCACAGACCGCGCGCGCGCCTCGACCAAACAGAGTTCAGACGTTCTTACACACCCCATAAAAATGAAAACGTGTAATAAAAGGATTGAGTAAAGGCTACTCGAGTTACGCGGTTGCTAATTAAATTCCAGTACAACAGGTTTTTGTCTCCCTCTTGAGTTTGAGGGCACAGTATTTCAGTGGCGCGTTACGAACAAAATGAAAGAGACGCCGTCGCACAAAGGAAGACAAATCAGGAAAACACAGCATTAAATTAAACAGGTAAGAATCTTAAGAGACGTTGTTACGCGGTGTTTATAATTTTTACATTTATGACATTGTTTTACGGAATAGTTCGTGACAGTGGTCTCAGAAGTGTCGGACATTTTATTTCGGGCGGGCGCCGTAAATTACTAGATGAATAAGCACCACTTAACGTGCCGAGAGCGTGAAAATTCAGCGCAGACACGAAAAAAAAACCGTTACGCGGAACGTCGTCGACGAGGAGTCAAGGACGCGCCACTAGCCCACTTTACGGATGCAAAACAAACCATAAATAAAAGGGAGGAGGGAGTTATTCCGGCAGCCATCATGGAAGTGGGCTATTCTCGCCCATCTGCGCATGCTCCGAGATTAGCGCGGCCGACCGGGGAACGACGAGGAGGCGGTGAGAAACGCACTTAAAGCTTCCACGTCTGGCCGCTAGCTGCCTCTGCCAGTACGGACGATGTGGTACGCGTTTCCCCCGTTCGGCGCGCACCAGCCCATTAGCTACTAATTTCCGCGGCCAGGCTGCGCTACGATCTGGCGGGGAGCGCTAGCGACACCTAGACGGTGGTCGCGCGAACTACGTGCTCGCGCGCAGCGGAGTGATACTGCTTCCCCCCTCCGCTACACGGACATCGTAACGACGAGTCAACAAGCCGTGTTTATAACCCTGGTAAAACGTCTTTACGGCGCACTAAAAACACTCCCGGCGGCTTCCGCCAAGGATTTTACGACTTTATAAGCGCTTCCCGGGGTTGTAAAACTCCGTTTTACGACGAAATTGTGGCCTGTAAATCCTCAAGTGCGCACGCCAAAGGACCACACTCTGCTTCCATTTCCCCTGCCGCACGCGCTCCACCTCCTACAAAAGAGGCGTTTAACTTCGTCACGCCCACCGCTTGGAGGAGTGGTAAATGCCGGCCCCGCAAATAAATACTGCGGTCAACACGAGATGGCAGTTAAGTTGCCACCGCATTACAGCGGCCATAAAAACAAGCGGAATCCGATGTAGGTTAGGTAATACGATCTACAAGTTGAGCAATCACTTTTCTTGTGCCAAAACATACTTTATTAAGTTTTTCATATGAGAATTTACAGAAACAAAAATAAAAGAAAACACAACTGGAATATTTTTCACTGTCTTTCTTTCTTCTCTGTTCTGCCTTCTTTCTTAAAAGAAATTACACCTAAAAAATAGAGAAAAAATTTATCGAAGAAAATTATTAACTTTCATACACCTGTAGTGAATCTAAGTCTAACTGCAGAAAACTACAAATAAATTTAATTTAAATTTCACTTTGAAATATTATTCATAATGTCAAGAAATCCATTTAAGTAAGTATATCAACAATTTAACAATTATGAACAATAGTTAGCTTCCTTTTAGCAAGAAGTTTAGCAAACACAATACAGTTTCCATTACCAGAAGAAAAGTGTTGGAAATAAGAGAAGCTGCAAATTGATTCTGGCCTGAATGGGTTTGAATCCCATAAGCCCTGAAAAAGAGGAAGGCTTGCGCTTAAGACCAAGGAAAAGACGGGAAATTAAGATAATTACTTCGGGGAGGGTGGTATACGACAAGACATTTCAGTCGGGAATCCATAGCGAAAATCCTTGGCCGTAATTGCTTGGGGGATAACGGATGTAGAAGAGGTAACACGGGAAGAAAAGCCAAAGCAAAATATATTTATTTCAAAAAGTGGTTAACTAGGATAAAAAAAAAATAACAAACGTACCATTCAATAATTACTTAAGTTATGCTACATATTGTTGTTATACGCAATTTAAAAGTTTCCCGTAACAAAAACTTACCCTGCTTTCAAGGATTTCAAAATTATATATATTTTTTACCATAAAATTTTGCTCTGTAGACCAAAATTGTTAGTTTGAAATATCGTGGAATGATTTACTGTTTTCATTACGTTTTATTGGAATTTTTAAGTTTTATTGTTACATGAATCATATAATTTATTGATATGTGATGATTACAGCTTATAAGAAGCAGGTTAAAGCTATACTGTAGGTTAAAATATAATCGTATATGAGCAGTTTTAATTAATCCCATCCCATACATTAAAAAAACACTCATCTAACGCTATACATAAAATAAAATTTAAGAAAATACAAATAAAAAAGAGAGCGTGGAATGTTTTATTAAAAATAAGTATCAGTCTTTTTTCTAACAACCAAATTTAAAAAAAATACACACAGAATATTATTCCTTAAAATAAAATACAAATCTTTCAAAGCTCTCTTTTTGTAGTACCTTCACAAATTTATAAAACAACGTATACACTATAGTACATAAAGATATTAATTCAAAGCTGTACTTTGAGTTTAGTGGGAACAAAATATGTCATAATAATAAATACATTAAAAAAACATATTTTTCCATCTACATATTCAATTGAACATAGGCCTATGTGGGGAAACGATAGAATATAACGGAATTTCTTTTACTGGCCCTAAAGAACGTCACATTCCTGAGGAAGACACCAAAATAAAATTTTTAGTAACATTAGGCCTTGTCCTAATGTGAAGTCACAATTGTTTCAATCATTAATTTATTTACTGTATTTATTGAAAAAGGAATATATACTAACAACACTTCAAACAGCACGACTTAACTTAACAATTTTATTTTGTGGTCTTTGTGGTATGTATTATAAAAGTAAGAAGTGACTTAATTTAAAAAAAGAAGGATATTGTTTCCGATTACCTTTTTCAGCTCCAAAAAATGAAGAAAAAACCTTACTTACGTTTACGCACTTTGTGGTTTTGGGGTTTAATAACACCGGTTATACATTTTCGTTATGAAAGAAAAATTTGCCATTCAAGTAGGCTATGTGCTAAGCTAGTTATGTGTTAAAGCAACATTTTGAACTTTAAATGTATACAGTTTTGTATTACTGATTTATCGTGGGGGCGTTCACTCGGTCGCACATTTTTACGTAAATTGATATGTTATTATATAACAATATTGTAAGTTACTATCACTAGTAGTAACTTGATTAAAGTGTTAAACCATTGAGAACATATCCACTTACTTAAAAATTAATCTACTACAGTTGACGGAATTTCATTTTTATATCTGGAATCAAAGAAATGTAAACACGTCATCTTTTACGTAATATTTTTTAACCTGACTGCAGTTAGATACTAAGTTCTCTGTCAATTTTAGGTCCGAATGTTGTACAACGTTTTTAAACAAATTTGGAACTACTAGAGGGGGGGGCGATTTTGATGCTCTTATTACATTGATACTTAGCATATGTGATTTAAAACCACATAAAATACTTTATAATAATAATTCATACAAATCTTCGTTGGCCACTTAACAAGCCTTCAAAATGTGGTTCTCCACGTGTATGGAATATAGAAATTGTTACTAATTTTCCTTTAAAATCAGAGTCTGTTCATCTTCATATCTTTAAGGCCACCGGGATTTGTTTTGCATAGAAATACGTACACTGTAAAAAATATTAACAGTTTTACAACTACTTGGAAAGATTTTTCTTGTAACACTACGAGTACATTAGAGTAAATGTTACAACTGTGTGGAATGTGTTAAATTAATGTTTATTTTTCAACAAGCAAGTATTGTAGACTTAAAGTTTATTATAAACCTGTAGATACATACATACACGATATTGTAGATTTTATAAAACAGTGTGTTATAAAGGTACCAACCGTATTTCACCTGTAGTGTCACGAGGAAATTTCTAGCAACTAGTTTCAATAGAAATTTGTCACTCTCTACGCCTCCTCACATCGCAAGCAGCGGGGTTGAAGCCGAAATCAGTCGATGACATTAGCTCTTATTTCTGACGCAGGCATATCGCAACCGCCTGGGCCCGCGCAAAAAAAAAAATGCTACGCCTTATAAACCATTCACTGAAAAGAGTTGCCAAAGATTTTCTTGTAACTTCAAAATTGAAATATTGTAGGTAACTTTACAACCACGTTTCGTATTAAATTTTAGCAAATAAAGTAGTCACTGCAGACTTCAAGATTAGTATAAACATTGTTGTAAAGGAACCTACAATATTTCAATTGTAATGATGCAAGAAAATTATTAAATTTTACCAAATAATGTATGGTACTGCAGACTTCAAGATTCCTATAGTTTTATAAATTTCAAATCAATGTTTTGTAAACATTTGCTCTAATTTACTTGTAATGTTAACGGCATGACAAACTTAGACAGTAAGAAGTAAGAAGTAAAAATGTGTTCGATGTATTGCCGAGCATTGGCCCAAACCTAGTCCAACTAAATTAAATTGCCACTGCTTACTAAAGTGGAAATATTATTTTCAAAATCTTAAGTTTATTCAATTACCAAAGAGCAGACATTTAAATGAACATATTTTAAAATTGTTATTTCTGATTATGTAACTGAAGTTTTACAATAATAATTTGTACTGACTTGCTCCGAAAAAGAAGAATACCGCAGAAAACAAAAAATACGAATAAATAAACAACTGTTTTTATTTTGACCGAATACGCCACACACTAAAATGCGTTTCTATTGGTCGAACTTGAGAAATGTCATCGCTATTGTGTCAGTTGAGATGTGCAAGCATACTGCTTACTGTTTGATGCTTTCCGCTTAAGTTTTGATTGTGTAGACCCCTTTACAAGGATAATCTTGACAACTACTTTCCAAGGAATTCTTGGAGAAAACACATAATTTTTTTTTTACATTGTGTGACTTCAATAGGTTAACTTCAGCCATAACCCTTTGCAGAGATTTGGGCGGCTCTTAACATCGAGGTCTTGAGAGTCGACGAAGGTGAAGTGAGGTGAGTATGGAGCAGCGCCTGAATTAAAATGATGTGGGGAGGGGGGGGAGTGTGAAGTTACACATGCGAAAATCCAGGAGCGACCCCGCTGGGAATCGAACCAGGTTTGTCTTGGTGGGAGGCGAGTTGTCTAACCACCACACCACCGCGGCCCCTGCGTGCATTGGCCCGGCGTAATATTAGCGAGGAATTTATGGGAGTGGTAGGAGTCTCCCCTTCCTTCCCCTATCCATCCTTCTACACACCCTAGGATCGTATTAAGGCCTGCCGCGCACGGCGGGCGGTACAAATTATTGCCGCCAGGTGCCGCCAGTCGCGACTCCCGGCGCCCGCCCCCAACCGGAGGACATCAAAGTGTCTCATCCGGGCAGTCGCCGCGTCGCGGCCTGGGCTCGCGATAAATCAGCGTAATTATACGTTAATATCCCGCCGCGATACGTAAACAAGTCGTAAAGCACGGCCGTTTAGGACCCCGTACAGACAACGGCAGCACCTGCTTCGTAAACTCACGGATTCTGAGAACCTTCGTGTTAAAGGGTGCACATATCAGGCGTTTTAACTGCGTTGCAGAGTGTCTGAAAAACACGCCCCCCTCCACCCTCAGCGAAACTATGAAAACGTGCGTCCGATGTGCTGATCTACGAAAAGCACACACGCTCCAGATGAGGTCTGTTGAGTGGTTTCAAGGCGTCACGTACATTAGAAACACCATTTCAGAGCACTACGGCATATAGCTACAAACGGCTTTTTCATTCAATGCGCTGAATCTCAGAATATACCCGTCAGATACATACAAAATTTCTTAAACTCCCTGCACTGAACCTACCTTGCTACACGCAGCCCAACGAGAAAACTGCACGCCAGTTAGGAACCTTGCACTTAGTGGTGATGGCGCACTTGAAGAGCGTAACAGTGTAGCCCTTCTCGTTCGCGCCCTTTTCCTCTTCGGACACGGAAAACAGTTCCTTGACAATTTGGCGTTTAAAACACATCAAATTGAAAATATTATTCCGCCGTCCAGGTAACGTTGCAAGAAAAAAAATCAGATTGGAAATTAACTGTTATACCTGCACGGGAGGTACACAAAGAAATAATTTTTTTATTAATAAAATGTTGGAGATGGCTACCCTTCTCGCATGTAAGATGAATATGTACCAATCTGCCCCCCCCCTTTCCCCCTTATTAGCAATCTTGAAAGTACAGCCCAAAAAGCTTGCTAAATGAACCAGACCTCAGCAGAACCGCACAGGAAAGCCAACCCGCGAGGAAAATATATAGTCCATTCTGGGTTACCTCCAGGGTATCCCTCCGCCTCGCACAAACGAAGTTTAATCGAGTCTAAACAAACTACACAAGAGGGACAACGCACCGTATTCGTGCGCACTCAGTGTGATAATATTTTGCATAAGAACTATTTCTTACCAGGCATTACCAACACACTTTTATTTTTATCCCTGTTTTTATTCAAGTAAATTGTAAAGAATATTATAATTTATAAATGAAATATATGTAAAAGTTTATTTTAACCAGAAATAAGGTATTGTATATTATCAGAAGTGTAAAGCGCTCGTGATAGGCTACATGGCATATATAGTAAACAAACAAAAACACGTCATACATGGGGTGATTTTTCACAGGTTTGATTTCAAAAGTGTGAAGAAACCTGGAATAGACTAAAAGAGGTAACTAACTATTCAGACGGTTGAGAGGAAAAGGAGGGTGAGCGGATGATGTGAAAACGACCGGCTCGAACCAGGATGAGGTCGGGATGCCGAAATAGGTCTGTCTGTCTGTCAGCGGTGGCGCATCCGTCCAGGGGGCTCCTGGTCGTCACTCAGGGCGTGATTGGCCCGGCGTGAAGGTGAGAGTGTTGGTGGGGGGAGAAACACTTGCCGANCCCGTCCCGCCCAATCACCGGAGTCTACTGAAGTAAAGAGGTTTGCGCGACTCTTGGCATCCGGGCCTTAAGAGACAATAAAGATGAATCGAGAGGAGAGTGAAGCAGCACCGGAATGCAAAGGGTGGGATATCCCAGAGAAAACCCGTAAAGACTAGAAGCAGAACGATGTGGCTTCAAATCGTAGACACCGCGAAATTTTTTTTTAAGTTACCTTAAATTGCAAAATATATATGCAGTGAAGATATAGGCCTTAAATCGCCGCACGAAGTTGGCTGCCACTTATTCAATCAGTGAAAGTGTTTCACTGAACAACCAGTAGTTTTCCACCGATTCCAAGCGGAGCCATTTTTCACTGATTCGAGTAGTTGAGTTTCACTGCGAATCAGTGGTTTTCCNTTTTCCACCGATTCCAAGCGGAGCCATTTTTCACTGATTCGAGTAGTTGAGTTTCACTGCGAATCAGTGGTTTTCCACTGATTCGAATTTACAGTGTGGATGGCTCAGAAAATATGAAATGTTATGAGTGAAAAGTGGTCACCACAGACTATGTTTTCCGTTATTCTGCGTGATGTGGCAGGCTCTCGTCTGGTCGNGTTATGAGTGAAAAGTGGTCACCACAGACTATGTTTTCCGTTATTCTGCGTGATGTGGCAGGCTCTCGTCTGGTCGTTTAGCTAACTCGCTCACCCCTCAGCCCGATCTCTGTCTAACGTATTTTAAGGAATCGCCAGTGACATCTGACCTTCTTTGTGACATTGCTCAAACTTCCAGATATCTGGCACGCAGTGTAGGTTCGACTAGCATCGTCCCGCGAAGGGGGGAGAACCGGTCCTCAAACGACACAACCTCAGATAAAAAAATAACTTGATCGTTTACATATTTACGTAACGACAAGATGACTGTCAACCAGAAGGATTGGTCTGATGCACCGACCAGCCCGAGTGACACTTGAATTAAAGAAACGAGCCACCCGTTCTGGGGCATCTATGTGTCTGCTTCCTTCGCACGAACTCTTCCAAGTCAGTAATTTTTTTTTTTCACGACATGATTTCCTAAAATCAAACGCGCGCGTTACTTTGCGATTATCCGAGCGACTGTTCTCGTCGTGTCTTTCTTTACGTCCCAGCCCCGTTGAGTTCACTGTCTTACTCCGGGTCTTGCCAGACCCCTTGCTATTCACCCGGACACCATCTTTGTCCATCTACAATCATCCCTTATTACTACATATCCAGCGCCATCGCCATTAGANCTATTCACCCGGACACCATCTTTGTCCATCTACAATCATCCCTTATTACTACATATCCAGCGCCATCGCCATTAGAGTCCTTTCTGCTCCTGCCTGCCTGGTCTGTCACTTTCGTTATTGACCTCGCTTAGTCGACTTCATTTTCGTAACTTNGTCCTTTCTGCTCCTGCCTGCCTGGTCTGTCACTTTCGTTATTGACCTCGCTTAGTCGACTTCATTTTCGTAACTTTTCTCATAAGGTTAAATGTAGCTAATTTTCATTCCTCTCAGGACTGCCTCAAGTTTTTGTTTGGCAAATTAGTTTAAAAGTGAAGTCTCGCCAGCAATTGCGTGTAAAAAATTTTCAGTGCTCATTCAAATGTCTGCTCCTTTAAGGATACTCGTTCCTCTGATTTCAGGATGGTACAAATCCTTTCAGAAGTCTGAAAGGAAATTCAGTATAAAAAAAAACACATTGAAAAGCTTTTGCTGTCTACCAGTTGACGAAGACATGTTATCTTTTGCCAATTATTTTGTACCACTTTAACTTCGAAGCGGTTCTTTCTGGCTCTGTACGTCTTCGGTACTCAACAAGATGCTCACAGTTTTTGCACGTACATAACATTTAAGAAATGCTGGAACAAAACTACTGGTTAAAGGGCTTTAATGCCACAATTGTCTGTTTGTGCGTTTCTTAAAAGGTAGAAGTAGAATGGCTTTAAGTGGAGTATTGCAACACACTGTCATAATTGTCAGAAAATTATTATTTATGTTGCATACGATAAAAAAGTAATATATTTTGTAACATTGTAAAATTTTTTTCTGAAATTTTTTTTATTTAAATGTTAGAAAAATAAATAAACACAGTGTATACATTTCACCACTCGGAGAACTTTACATCTGAGGCTGCAATAAAATATATTTATTACTAGTTAATGCCTGTTTGGGGTGGGGGGACTTAAAAAGTGCTCACTTAACCATGAATAGCTTATAGGCACGTCAGCGAGCGTCAAACGTCAAAATATGTACATCGGCAAGATGTCTCCGGAAACACGATGAAACGGTGAGGGAAAAGGTCGTTAATAAAAAAAAAGTCCCAACGTAACAAGCAGACTGAGTCACGTTAAGTTGGGGGAGGTGTGAAGGGGGGCACTCAATGGAAACGATAGGGTGTTTAGTGTCATGAATGGAGAGACGCTATGAGGAGAGTGGAACATTGAAAANGGGGGGGGGACAGGGTGACAACAGGTCATTACGCGCAGTCGTAAACATTTCACGGCATTAGACAACGGCGAGTGAGAGAGAGAGAGACAGACATTTGTCTTCTACAAGGCCGAGACAATGATAGAGGAAAACGTACGTGAGCAATATTAGAAATACACATAATAAAAAAAAAGAACGTGCACACGATTCAGGAGCGCCTTACTTGGTAACGCACATAACATTCCGTGACAAACGAGGCACTTGTAATTGCTTTACCTTATCGCAGCATAAGAATTTAAAAGAAAAAGCTTTTGATGTAGCAAACGGTAAAAATGCTTGTGGAAGTGACGGCTTAATAACAGTAATACTGCGACAGTTGGTGATAGGCTTATAACAACGAGACTGGAGAGTATATAAAGATATCAAGAATTTTATGACAGCGTAACCGGAAATTAAAAAAAAAGAATACATTCTCTGAAATATACTTTAGAAACTAGTGACCAAAATTCCAAACAATTTTGTAACACCACGAGTGAAATAATGTAATTTTTAAAATGCATTGTTCTTATATGGAATAAACAAGTTTACAGTACTTGCTTCTTAAAATACGTTAGCTTTGTATACTGTACGGCGACGTCTTATTAAATTTGCTAGTATTAGAACATGATCTAGCGGTTGGTAAGATGCGACTTGAACTACTGGTACACGCATCGTTGACAAAGGATCAGTTTATATGCGCATTTGGAGTTTACGGTATACGATTATGAAGAAAAAATTTCAAGACAAGAGATACAATAATATGATAAGCTCTGAACTACTAGAAAATTTACTCGGCTCTCATGAATTTTGAATTCAACTCGTGAGTAGATCTTGAGGCATCACGGCATCTTTAAAACATTAAACATAATAGTAGTATTTGTTTATTGTTATTGAACCTAATTTCAGCCCCGCTCCGCTTCCCGTTTTGTACATTGTCATAACCTACCATGTCATTTCTGATTTCTCATTTGTACTGTAAACATCGGCAAGGCAAACACTTCTTATGATGAACAGAAAAACTTTCCTGTAGCAGCCAAAGAAGTGTTCTTTAGTGATCGTAAAATAAGTTCATTTTTAAATAAAAAACAAACAATTGTAGATAACTGAAAAATTATTTTACGTTTACAGTACAAAACCATTTGGGAAGGTGAAATCCCTCAAGACATCTCCTAGCTGCGATTAATTAAATGTCCATGTAGGATTTGGCTATAGGATCCGATGGTAGTCAAACCCGTTCTAGGGCCTAGTAGGATTCCAATGCGATCATATCACCGCTATTCTACCGGGGAACTTTATTACGAGACGGAGGACCAGTACGATTTCACTAACACGAAAAGGTAAAGAAACACTATAGATAACCTTATGCCTCGAGAGCAATATCGTACAAGAACGAATGATGAGAAGTAGTAAGCCACACTACACTATTTTTGTACACCCACAAGAAAAAGGTAAACAGCAGGGTGTAACAACAGGGTCACCGAGGAATGACCGTGAGTAAGTGTGTAAAGTAAACAGAGATTCTGAGGTGTAAAAGTGAGCGAGAGGGAGCAAAAATAAGCAAATGGGAGAGCCATGGCTGTGTTTTATCGCTTATCTTTAACGAAAGTACACAAAAATACTCAACAAGGTAAGATAAAAAATAAATACAAGAAGTAAATACACAAGAGGAGGAAAATTTTTGTATAGAACTGTTGATGAAAACTTTTTCTTTTTTGAGCAATGAGAAGGAATATCAAGGCAACATTTTTTTTTTCCTTGAGTAAAAAATTATTAGAGAAATGTAAAAAAAAAAAATGGTTTTATGCTTTTCTATGTTTAAAGGTTGGTAGCCAACACTCTAAATCTGAATTAGTAATTTCAATCAATTTAATTATCTTACTGCATCCTCGGTAAACGGGCGTTTATCTATTGGCGAATCAGTGGAATGCTATGAGGTTTTACTGCCGACCCAGTTCAATTCTCTAGAAATCAGTATAAATCCTTTTTTAATTAATAATAACCAGTAACTATAATTATCAGTAGAATTTTACTGATCCAAGTGAAAAGGTTTGAACAGACGTTTTCAATTAAATTCGTTGATTTGGAGCAGTTTTAATTGTTTCGATATTAGAGTGTACGAGACCAAGGTCGCTAGGACATTGTTTTTCGTCCTTAAGGTGACATTTCTGAGGTATGGTCGACGGAGTACTTTTGAGCAACGTTTGGATGAAGTAAACTGTCTCTCAATGTGTTACGTTTTAGTGGAGTATGTAGCTACTCAGTGCTTGCACTGATAAAGGAGTAACTTGCCCTAACAACTGATGTTACGAAATAACTTGTCGCTCGCAAAAAGTCTGATTAACTACAAAACCATGCTGCTCTAACAAAATGCAGCTTTAAATCTGTCACATTCGGCGAGAATCTGATTAATACAGCCGGACTAACTTATTTCATATTATTTTTGGCATTATTTAAAAAAAAAAAAATTGCCGCAGCAATTAAACGTTTATCCCAGTGTTCGGTAACTGGAGGTATAGTCCGTTCGTGGTTACTTTTAACTTTTCTGANGTTGGGAACCACTGGTCTAGAGAATCACACCAGAGGGGCCACGCACCACATTCATACGCACTCAGTGTAATAATATTTTGCAAAAGGAGTATTATTTTATGACCCCGGGTTTTCTTGAAACTGGCCTCTCCCACCCACAACCCTACATATACCAAGTCCAGGGTGGCTCCCATCAGTACTGCACTGTACCTTTACCCAGGTACACGCCTCAAAAAAAGTTTTTCACCTCCGGGATTACTGAATTGCCCGATTGCTAACCGCCCAACAGAAAGCATGGGATGAAAACGCAGACTGCCTGTAGAGAATACCGCGCTTGTCACTCTCCGATGTCACTTTGCCATGCGCCTACTGTTAACAGGAAACATCCTTCATCAACAACCGGATCGCAGGTGGTGCAAGACTTTGTTTTTCAGGTGTACATGACAGTTAGCAATGGAGATGGTCTGGCCACTCGTGGAGCAACAGGTGCGTTGGAATTCGCTGTTGCGGACGGGACACGGGCTGTCGTCTCTCCTTCCTCATCGCGGACGTAATCGGCGCGGCATTCCACCTGACCCGAGACTCGGGGGAGCAGAGGCAACGGCCTGCGACTAGTCGTGTTCGTCTCGTGCGACCAGGAGTAGGTAGAAAAGGAGGCGGGATGAAGGCAAAAAAAAAAAAAAAAGAAGAGGCATACGGGCAACTCTCGGCCGTGTACGACAACGGCGTCCCGTCAGCGGACACGAGGGGAAGTGATGTCGCCGGAGTTGGAAAGACGATCGCAGAGCAGCAACGCAGACAGAACCTGCGGCGATCTTCCCCTTGGGTCGACGAACGGCACTTGACCGACCTTTAGTCGGCTCGTCGGCGGTCTCGGACACAAGTTAGGTCTACCCCCGAGAACATAACAGAAGCGGAAAAAGTCGCATTCATCGCGAAACCACAGGAAAGGGGACTCCGAGGACAAGAGCTGGGAGATGAGGAGCAGACGCCATCTTGGAGTTGATGTGACGTCACGGTGGTCATCTTGGAAGTGCCCTTGATCTTGATCACTGCTGACGTCACGACGGACATTTTGTTACAAAATTCTCCCAATTTTTTTTTTTTTGCCTCCACATTATCCCTTTTACCTCGAAATGTCCTTTCCCTCCTACCCTCCCCAAGAAATGTCTGGTTTTCCCTCGAAAATGGCAGTAATTTCCCCATACATTTATTTTTATCTTTAACGTCATTCCATCCATGTCGACAGATCACACCCATACGATGTTGATGTGTTAAATTTATAGCGAAAAAACCTGCAAAATTATCCGACGCCTCAAACTGCCAAAACCCCCTCAAAAACAGTAAAATGGGTGTGCCTGCTGTCAACTGTCCGCCGTCTTGTATTATAATATGATATCACAACCGTCGATTTTAGGACAATCATAGTTATGAATAAAAGTTATTTTTTAAATTGTTTATTTAACTTTCTAAACTTATAGACAAAAGTATGTCGAGTGGTCTGTCTGAAGATTGGTATTTTTAAGAACTATATTACGACATTACAACCACCGACTACGCATAGCATAATTTTATAAATAATAGTTATGTATTTATACATTTTTTTGTTTAACTTTCTGGAGCAATTTTCTGCTCTTGAGGCCGAGAAGCGCAAGAGCGGTAAGGGCCACTCTGCAACGTGCATCAAGTGCGTCATCGCCACTAAGCGTAAGTCTCTAAACTGGCGTGCATGTGGTGTTCTCGTCGTGCTGCGTTAACCTATGGGATTGTAAGCTGCGACCCCATCACTTTATTGGTGGAAAGTGTTCGGCAAAGTTCATGTATGTGTCTGACGCGTTTATTTTGCGATACAGCGTTTTCTCTACCTGTGTCGGAGTGCTCTGAAATTGTGTTTATAGTAGGTGTGACATCTAAAAAGCACCCAACAGCCCTCCTCCGAAGTGCGTGTTCTTTTCATGTATCAGCACTTTGGACGAACGTTTAATAGTTTCGCGTGGGAAAACGTGTGTTTCGAACACTGTGCAACGCAGTTCAAGCGCCACAGGTAGGCGGCGGCCTTAAGAGTACAGAGGTATAGCCCATTCACGGTTACTTCCAACTCTTCTCTGAAGCCCTACTTAAGTTCTACTTCTAGGATATTACTCCGCTTCGTGCAAAAAAAGCTTAACCAAGTCTTGAAAATGACACCAAAGGGACTGCGCACCGCATTTTTGGGGATTTTGTGAAGTAATATTTTGCATGAAAATTTGTTCTTACTAGGAATTACTAACACGGCTAATTTCTCGCTGTTTTCGTTCGTATTATTTACAAATGAAATATCATAATCTATAGAAAAAAATATAAGTAGAATCTCAATTGAAACAAAAAAAAATAGTAATTTTACGTTAACAGAAGTATAAAACGCCCGTGATACGTAATATATATATGAAATAACCAAACGGTGATTCGGTCTGCATTTTACTGTGTATTTATTATAGGCTCAGAGTTGTCCAGGTGTTGTAATTTAACGGGTAGACCAATGGCATTAGCAATACAAACGTACGGGGTTTTGAATTCTAGCTGGTCCCGAAATGAAAACGCTAATTTTTCAGGTCTCTAACTATAAGTATAACAAACTAACAGAACGTTCTGATTTTGGCATATATGTCTGGTTGCTGCTAACCTGATACCCAATCACAGAACGGTTCTGGTGTCACTTTCCTTCTGATTTATTTTATCAGTGTGTCCTGAGACTAAATCCCAGATAATTCCACTACACAAACCTAGCCCCTTACCAGAGAAACGTCAAGTAAAGCCAAGTGCGAAAATGTCGATCAGTTACGTATTCCAGTGCGTATACAGTCATTTGCCTACCAATGTTCACATGCTCTTCGGTAGGTATCATTGTCTGCTATTGCCGGGAGCTTCTTCGGGAAAGAATTTTGAAAGGACCTTGATGATGCATGGGCAAGTATAGCTACACGGACCTGACGAAAATTTTCAAATGTTCAGAGATTCCCAGAGGCGATCTTGAAATCCCACAATTATCGCGACCTGCGTAAAGCGAGTAGCGGAGAACTTTAACGTCACCCTACTAATGAAAATACTGTCTCTAAATTACTCTCGTACTCAGCAAGTACAAAGTACAAAGTGAGGTACATATTCTATTATCTGCCTTCACAATTTTCTCTTCCTCAACCCTTGAAATATATTCATTTGTAATTTTCCACATTGTGAGTTGCAAACCTTTAGAAAATGTTGTCACTTCTTGTCTATAATACATCCATGTTCTGTAAAAACAGAATACTTAAAACTGGCAATATTATTATGATGATGTGTCTGATAAATATAGCATTGCAGGGATTTTTTTCTGCTTGTATTGCATCATAAATAAACCGGATAATTGAGCATCCAACGCAAACAGGAAGTGACTGCGACAATCGTGCGAAGAAGGGGGGAAAGGGGGTGGGGTGCAGAATATTATTCGCGCTGTAGTTCGCAAATAATTTTTTTGTCCTTCCATTACTGCATACAGCAACAATCATTTACGTCAGACGTTGGTGTAACAGGTTGTTATCACTGCACGGAAAATTGATATCTGTTGCATCATCTTGCCAACTCTGACGGAACAGGGAGTTAATGAATTTTCGCAAGAGGTCATGGGATACTACTGGAGGGCAAACTGTAATTTTCGAATGTTATTCGAAATACATTTGATTACAAATCAGAGAAAATTGCTTCACTGGACTCACTGAGAAGAGGCAGTTGCTTTTGGCGAAAATTTTTCGTACTTAGTAAGACGCCTTTCGAAAACACTGCAGTCAAAAGACTGCGGTTATGCGATTAGATGATACATTTTTAACACGTCATTGCTATTTCCACACGAATCATGGGTAAGTAGTATCAGCATAGCCAACTTAAGCATTTAGCTGATTAAAAACCTTTACGAACTTCACACTTTAGGACGGTATAGTATTTAATGTCCTATTTGCGAAAACATGGGAGCACTAGTTTTGCTTGTCTCATATTAGCCCACATTTCGTCGCACGCGCTTATTGCACAGTAAGCTACAGCGTTTTTATTGGCTGGATTTCAGCCAATTGGGTTACTAGCTGACAGCGTCCCAATTAAAATCCCCTACGTTTATAACGCTGCATACAATCCACCGAGTTCATTTAAGCAGATGCGAAAAAAAAAAATTACTTTCTTATTTACGAGATTAATTTTTGTTGGGCTGAAATGTTACTGTAACATTATCACAAAAAACGTCAGCGCAACATTGAAACCATATTTCTGAGAATTTTGTCGTCACAGGAAAAAGGGGAAAGGGGGAGAATCCACAGTAGTGCAGTTAGAGCTACATTTACACTTAGAGGTAGCTGTTACCAATTAGTTACATTCGCGTAGTTACAAGATTCCAACGTTCTGTGGCAAACCTTGCTTGGAGTGTTTTGAAAATAGGCTTCTAACCTGGTGACAGTGCTTTGCATTCACAATGTAGTTATGCAAATCTTAAGTGATATTTTATCTTGAAACAAGACTTATTGAAGGAGTTGCTATCCTAAGCTATCTGTACAACTAGAGCGACCAGTCTTAGAAGATTCGGAACTAAAAACTAATAGAGACTGCGAGTATTACTCGAGGGTGTAGGCAGATATTTTACATGACTACACTCTACATCTGAATCAGTGAGAATTTCACTGTTTCAATCAGTCAACAGTACCTGACTGATTCAACAGTCACTTCGGTGAAGTTCAGTGATGAATCAGTGAAAAAATACCAGATTTCCTTCACGTATTGATTCAGTGACATTCTCCACTGATTCATCAGTAATTTTTTTCACTGTTTTCAGTGGTTTATTTTTGACTGATGGGCCGAGTGAAATAAGAATGAATAAACTAATAAAATCAATACAAAATACTTTCTAAAATGTGTTTCGTCTTTTAAAACACAATTTTACGAGGTAATATTAACATTCAGTCTTTCATTCCGTTTTTACGTTTTTCATTTCGTTTTCATGTAATTATCACAGCGCTCTGTTTGAAGGTTTGAACTGCATTTAATATGGCGAAGAGAGTGCACTCATATATACTATTCGTTTTAACAATTCTAACGGTAACAATTACATTAAAAACGAAAAGGGCGTAGAATTTCAATCTTCACGTTTTGGTTAAGACGTTTTCCTCCAAAATATTTATGTGGATTAGTAGCACAGACGGTAAGGTATCAATCTAACAACGAGTTGGCAGAGGTGTATGAGCTAAATTCTGGACACTTCCGGAATTTTTTAACTATTTTAAATTATGGTAAATTGCGCGATTTAAATAATAAACTATCTAAAATATGTTTATTTTGCGTAATTATTTGGCTAAATTCAATAAAAACCATATTTAATTCGCCACTGCAGTCGGCAATCACTTATCCAATCAGTGAAATTGTTTCACGTCACAAATTCAACCAGCAAAATTTTCAGTGAAACAATTAGTGGTTTTACACTGATTATAATTGGAACCATCTTCACTGATTCGAGTAGTTGAATTTCACTGCGAATCAGTGGTTTTCCACTTACTCGAATTTAGAGTGTAATGTATTGTATGTGACCTCTTGACATGTTACGTAGGATATCCACATAGCGAAAATCTCGGAGCAATTTTTTAACATTTTAAAATATTACCAAATAAGCCGGATGATAAATTATTTTATACCTGTACGATTATAAGGGTAAGAACAGTATTATAGGTTATTTGTTCATCTTGCATTTTTCTGTTGTATTTAATCTGTGCTTGAATAAATTATTTATAATAAAGTGTAAGGCGGTATTACAACTTTTTGAAACTCATTCTCACCATAAGATTTCTGAGAATGTATTCGCCATCATTGATTTTACGAGCCCACAATTGTGAAAGTTTTGAAAATCTTTCATTTTCGTAGAGGATATTTACATACACCACTAAAAATTTTCATTTCGTTTACCAGCAACATTATGCGACACCCTGCTCGGCGAACGTGGTTGAGAAATTTATCCTAGGAGTCGTTTCAAAAAAAGAAAAGACCATCTTGAAAATAAAAATAAATACTACGGCTTCAGATATATATTTTCCACGCTACAAATCATTAGATTGTCGGACGTGCTGGAGTGGTATTTTCGTATGAAGATTGCATTTGGCACGCAGTCAAACCGCGGAAAACCGACGCTGAGAAAAAAATAAAACGAAACAAAGCCGTTAAGACTCGTCTGCTTTAAAGATTTATCCGTAGCCGAGACATCCCCCTAGCATCTCGAGGAAACTCTGGCAGGAACCATCGCGTCCTCAAGCGAATTGATAGCGGAAATTTTCTTAAGGCGCCCGTCTACCTGGCGCTTGAACTGCGTTGCAGAGTGTTCGAAATACACGTTTTTCAACGAAACTATTAAGCGTGCGTCAAACGTGCTGATCTACGAAAAGAACACACACACACTTCAGACGAGAGCTGTTAAGTACTTTCAAGACATCACGTGCGTTAGAAACATCAATTCAGAGTACTCCAAAACCGCTAAAAAAAACGGCCTTTCCAAGGCACTGTAGCTCAAAATGCACGCATCAGATACATACAAAACTACTATAGGGGCCTGCATTGAACCTTCCTAAAGACTTCCCACTAATAAAATAATATGGTCACCGCTGAAAGTCCCATAGGTACACGCAGCACGACGAGAACACTGCACGCCAGTTCAGAGCCTTGCGCTTAGCGGCGATGGCGTACTTGATGCGCGTGGCANAGTGTCGCCCTTATCGCTCCCTCGCTTCTCGGCCTAAACGTGGGAAAATGTTCCAGGTAGACGGGCGCCTTAATGCCACTGGGTCACTGACTATAACGCACACTCCCCGTGCGATGTACCTCGCAGGTACAGCCGCGTATTTTACACCGATTTATTGCATACAAAACTGCTACTTGCGAGTCTTTGGAGGTAAATTTAAAACAAACAGTACACTGAAACTAACAATGAGAAACGTCGACTGCATTCAAAATGCAACACGTTCATAGGATCAGAGAGTTATTTACAGATAACAAGGGCCTAGTTAGAACGATGATAAAGTGAAATGATCCAACTTAGTAAACCAGTGTTTATGAATACGCACCTCAAAACCACGGCTGCATGCCTTAAAAGTCCGGGACCATACTTACCTTGAGAAATACTCTTGACATACAGTCAAACATGTCTGTACTTTTAGATATCTACATCTTGTGTATGTAGAAGGCTTTTCTACGTATTACAACATAACAGCAAAATGGAAAAAATCACCATTAAGCTGTCTTGGAACACTGAGTGAGAGGACTTGGCGAATAAGAACGTGCTATAAGTACACTCACTTCGCTAATTTTACCTACGTTATGAAGAATTTCAGGTCATATAGTAAACTTTTCAACAACAAAAATCTTATTTTGCTTGATTACTAGAAGAGCAAGACAATGAAATAAATTTCTCGAACACAACACGATGAGAAGTAATAATTCGATCTAAAAATTTGCAACAAAATTCCATTAAAGTTTTTGGGAACCCATTTTGTATCCAAATAGGTACACATAGGAGCATTTGCCAATCATTTTGACTAAACAAAGGCCGAGGAAGGCTTCAAAAAAAAAAAAATAACTGACACAGCAAGTATGAAATGTTCATTGTAACAAACAGTTCCTCAGCTTCGATTATTTTCATTCTGCGCCCTGGGAACAACAGCAACTCGTTGTGTGCTATTATTTTTTTTATTCTGCACGTGCGAAAATTCTCTTTCATTCACGACAATCCCATTCCCCGCGAATTCTGACGCGAAGCACCATAGGCGTCCGTGTGGCGAATAAACCAGAGCGCCGAAAATCTGTTAATTCAATCACGCTCAGGGTAAACCGCGGCCCCAGCACGTTATATGGCGCGCGTGCGCTCCGAAATGCAAAATAACCGAAAATTTACAATCCCTCCCATTTTACCCCACCCACAGAAGGGTGTAGGGGGGAGTGATTCCCTGGGGGTGGCCATGGAGGGGGTCGGTCATCGCCAGAGAGCACACTCGCTCCCTTGTCCAAACACAATTCGATATTCCGGCAGGCGAAAGCTGGCCTATGATCGCACCGGCGAACACACACACACACACATGCCCCGGCTCGCACACATCGACGTGCATAGTTGATGAGCTGAATCGGAGGGGTAATTCCGTTCCCGGTCGCAGCCGACGAGCGGGCAAG
>NQII01008186.1:59219-77497 GCA_002778355.1 Clitarchus hookeri
TTTTTTTCCCCTAAAGTCTCTCCTCCAGAACTATCCGTTCCAACATCCTGAATTATGGACCCACTGCAGTCATGCATCAAACCGTATTTGTCACTAACCCACAAAGAACGAGATAAAATACCTGCATGCATTTTCAAAACACAGGAAAACGCCTGGGTACAGTCGGCCTAAAAAAAACGCGGCACAGGCTCGTAATTCGTAGCGTAGCGCATCAGGTGAGCCAGGAGAGCGAGTTTGTGACATGCCGTGACTACATATTTAAACTTTCGGTGTCTTGTAGTACTTCGTTTTGCACGTGTGAGCGGGAGAACATAACTTGTTTCGCCAGATGGTTATATTTATGGCTTCAGCATTTATTTGTCGGTTTTAAAATAAGATGNGGGAGAACATAACTTGTTTCGCCAGATGGTTATATTTATGGCTTCAGCATTTATTTGTCGGTTTTAAAATAAGATGACTTATCAGGAACACTAGCTCGTTGGGCATGTTTTTTCGTTAAATTTATGCTCGTGTCGGTAAAAAAAAAAATTGGTATCTGTAAAACATCAGAACGGCGGAGAATTTATAAGCTGAATATTCAAGTTGGAAATTTGTNAAAAAAAAAATTGGTATCTGTAAAACATCAGAACGGCGGAGAATTTATAAGCTGAATATTCAAGTTGGAAATTTGTTACAACCCTAGTATTCCCACTTTTATTTGTAAGCACGAGTATAAATGCAAAACCTTCGAAATTTTTTCTTGTCAAGATCTGTGTACTTGTCTGCATTATTTGGTAGTGAGGAATTAACTACCCATTTGTATTTGAAATACTAAAACTTAATTTGCTGGGATGTAAATACTCGCTCGACGAGGTAAATAAAAAATTTATAATTGCTTTGCTAAATGTTAAGTTTTATTTATTAATTTTTTTTGCGAATTACTAGTTTTTTTTCCCGAAGGTAAGATGTAAAATCAGTTTGAACGCAAAAAAAAAATTAAATAGACGCTAGATTTTGTGAAAAATAAATTGTACTCATATTATCATATCAGGAATTCAACACGCAACATATTGAAGTTTGCATTTTAAGTAATGGATTCCGCAAAGTAGGTATAAAGCCTTTTACATATCTTAATCATTCAGAAAATGTTTAGCCGCCTACTCAAGATAAATCCGTCAACTTCATGTTACTGTAGAGCTACAGTGGATTTCAGCTTCAGGCGTTGTTAGGATTCCAAGTTCCAGGTGTGTTTTTGTGGACGGTGTGAGGAAGCTAATCGTAATGATGGGTGTGGACGATGGGCGAGGCATGAGCCCCGACGGGAGTTGGAAGTGAATCGTTTAATGAACGGTTTGGCAGAGACGAGGTGGAAAGAGGACAGTAGTTGCCGCGGGACGAGCTCGAGTTATTAATAAGAACAGCGACCGAAGAATGCGTATAATGTCTCGCGCGAGTCCTTTTACTTTTGTTTCTATCCGCCGCATCCCGCCTTGGTGCGCGTTTCCGTCGTCGGACGTGTGGAAGCCGCCAGCTGGGTATGGAAGCGTCTCCGCCAGGACGTCCGAGGCAGCTGAATGCTGGTTAATTCCGCGCCACTCAAACTGCACACGTCTTTCATCTCGAGCGCGAAATGATAACAAAAAAAAAAAAATAACGAAGGGGAACAAGCGGAAAAGACGGGACGTTCGCAAGCGGGTAAAAACGTTGCGGAATCTTGCTTCACGTTGGGAAACTTCGAGCTCCAGCTATTATCTTTTCCCGGTATCGGGAAAGGACGACGAAGACCTCGATGGATGTAGAGAGCGGGACGACGTAGAAGGAGAAGTCTAGGTGGGTGAAGGAGTCATAGACAGAGTGACAGAANTCCGGGAGCGCGCTCGCTCGCTACGTCTCTGAAGTCGTCGCTTTCTGACGCTCTGATGCTCCGGCTCAGTTCGCGTCAGAGACGTTTCTAGGATCTAACGCTGAGCCGCGAAAGATATATAATAAAAATAATAAAAAATTCAAACAATACTTTACACAGGTTTAAAAAAAACTCAGTTATTTATTTTTGTAGCCGTGGTCACTAGGACGAGTTTAGCGGAACATATCTCGTAAACTACATTTATCATATTTATACATATAACTATTTTATGAGTTTTTGCATTTAATTTCGTATCTAATCTGTCCCACTGTCAGCGTAAATTTAAATTTATAGATCTTTACTGAGATTGCAAAGGAATTGATTTTGTTGGTTATAACAGATCCGTGAACCACGAAGTATCTACTCGAGGGTAGAATAGGCTTAATGTAAGTAAACTTTACTTTTATGTCTAGACACGCACTGGACGATTGTGAGTTAGTAGTAAACAGCGACAAATACAGTTACCGTATCACTCCCGAAACGCTTTAAAGAAGAAAAATGGACTCACATCATGGTTGATTAATGAATAAACTTTTATTTTTCGATTTTGCNCCGAAACGCTTTAAAGAAGAAAAATGGACTCACATCATGGTTGATTAATGAATAAACTTTTATTTTTCGATTTTGCAATCTAAATGATAGAGCCTTTAGGCCCATGCAAGATGAATGAGCGGAATTGACGTACGTCTATTGATGATAACATTGCATTATTCCTAGATGTAGAATAATAAACTTCAGATATTAGTACAAAAATATACCTACTCGTAGACATGTGTCAATTTAAAAATTATAAGTAATCGTTGATAATTATTGATGCCTAATCACTTTGAAGTACAATCGTGACANCATGTGTCAATTTAAAAATTATAAGTAATCGTTGATAATTATTGATGCCTAATCACTTTGAAGTACAATCGTGACAACTTGGCCTACGTTAGAAACGTAATTAACTCTCGCGACGGTGTGAAAAAAACAGCGTGCGATAATACAGGCCTAAATGATATATATCTTGCGTGTCAGTCTGCGAGACGTAGCTCCGAGTTTCACTTGTGGAATATGTGGTAACTCATTCAGACACGCAGATAAATATACAGAATGTTTAAGTAAAAGCGTGCAAAAATGAAACTGGGAACAGGGGCCGTGCCACGGAACGTTTCGAGATTGGGAACGTGTGAGATATGTAGCGGTAAACGTCCTGTATATCTTTAGGCGTTGCAATGAACAAATTTTATGTTCGGAACTGTACTAGTATCACGCTAATGATGTCATAGTCTATGTCACGAAAAATAAATATTGTGTTCGTGCTAGATGTTTATGAGATTACGAAGTATATATAGNGATGTCATAGTCTATGTCACGAAAAATAAATATTGTGTTCGTGCTAGATGTTTATGAGATTACGAAGTATATATAGTCT
Organism: Clitarchus hookeri; assembly: GCA_002778355.1. Classification (NCBI taxonomy): domain Eukaryota; kingdom Metazoa; phylum Arthropoda; class Insecta; order Phasmatodea; family Phasmatidae; genus Clitarchus; species Clitarchus hookeri. Next base: position 62,519 of record NQII01008186.1, read on the forward strand.
TCGATAACAAATTGTATCTGTCAATATTAGGCTCTGTAGGCCTATATGACAATGTAATTAGAGTNTATATATAGTCTTCGATAACAAATTGTATCTGTCAATATTAGGCTCTGTAGGCCTATATGACAATGTAATTAGAGTATTGGTTTACAATCCTTTCAAGCAAACAATGTGCCGGGATGTTTAAAACACTGTAATTAAGCACTCAAATAAACATCCCACGTCGGTTTAAGCCAACACGTCTGGAGCTGCCGGCCGGCGACCAGAACTGCCGTAGAAAATAACACGTTAGGACGGCGAGCGTACAATCTTGCCGACACTCCTGCCCGGTTCGGATCATAAACAATCGAAGTGGTTGCGGGAGGGCAATGGCGGAAGGAGCACCACGGCCGCTTATACACCTGTTGAGAACCAGAATGAACCGGCGGACCTTCACTAAACGGCAATTACTTTCACTCGGAGGGGCCACGCAGTTTACGAGCTCACAAAGGCCACGTGGTAGAATAAACAACCCCCCAACCCCTGTGTCGAACCAACCATTTACTACGTCCCGCCAGCCCCCGTACCAATCTTCGATCAGATTGAGCCATTCACAAAAGAAGGCATTCTTCCCTCCCCGCCGGAATTCAAATTAATCTCGGATTGGGTGAGTTACTTTTATATTCGTCCGCGCGCCTATAATTTGGTCCGACACCTCGCCCGCCCAAGCACAATAACTCTGTCGTTAACGACTGGCTTCGTTCGGGGAAACCCCCCCCCCCTTCCATGCTAAGATTTTCTCCTCCCTTTCGACGTGCCTTTTTTTTTCTTCGCCGGACCATCGTCCGTAGCGCCGTTACTCTCGGCAGCAAAGGCAGGACGATTTCGCGCGGCACAAACCTGCTCCCGTCGATGCGCCCCTGCAATAAACCTCTGCCCGCGCTGACTGCTCGCCTGCTCCGGCCCAACTCTTCCATTTGACGTGAATTGATTTTTATGGACTCCCTTCCCCGTTTCCACTTCTCTCCCTCTCTCTCTCTCTCTTCCTAATTTCCTCATTCTCTCTCTCCGTTCCCCGGGCATGCGCCCAGCCATCTCCCCGACGAAACAGGAGGCGGGCTGTAAATAAGCCGCGGGGACGTAAACTTGGTTTAGGAGGCCGTATAGTCGAATTACACGTCAATTAGCGAAACCGGCGTCCCGTCCGACAAATAAAGCAAGTGTTAACTCTGAATTAAGGCGGGCGGGAAGGCTCTTTCGGGTTGTTGGGGTAGGTTAGGTTCGTTTATGGGGGACGAGGTTAAGATTGAATTAGTCCTCGGCTGAGTGGAAGACACCGGGTTCTCTCGCGAGCAGGCCGCACCCTGAGCAAACATCCTGAGGACGTAAGAAAACTGGAGTTTGCTTCGCTTTGTAGTAGCTCAAGTCTGTAGAAACTTACGCACGCTCTAGACGAAGTTATAAATAACCAGGTAACAAATGTTTGAAACTACAAATAAAATCTCGGAAAATAGTTGTCAAAAATTTTTCCATGAGGTGCTAAGGCAAAATGTGTCATATTCCCCGTTAAAATGTCGAATGTTTACAAGTAACTTTAAAACTAACATATATTAACATATTTTTTAAACATTATTTTTTGAAATTATTCTGATCGTAGGGTATTTTTTAATAAGAAATATAGATTTCCAGTATCTTTGTGCTTATTTCAGAATAAAGTCCTCGTGGGCGTCTTCTTTCGGGGCATTTCTCTTATGTAAGTACCGGTTACAAAAGCTCTTGGAATATCTATATTGCAATGGCATATTTCTAACACCACTAAAGTGAATTTTCAAAATGTGTTCTTGCGAATATACAAACTGCACTGGCCTCGTGTCCTAAAAAAACTTTAATTTGTAGGCTAGTGTATTATGCATCATAGCCATGACGTAAAATAATACAGCATCTATGTTAAAGGTATTATAGTATCATAACTGTCTTGGATTGGATTATTTCGCAGTAATTCCGTACGGAACCACAAAAAAAAAATACCCTGCTCCTAGTTTTTTTAACCCTTTCAAACCCGCGTTAATTAAAGGTTTCAGGTGTTGCAAACAAAAAAATTATGATGCGTGCTGTACTTAAGTCGACACAACACCTGTTTAGTTGTCACGGCCAATTAACTGTAGGTTGTATGACCGGCTGAAGTTATATGAAGTAATTATGACCTAGACCAGTAAGATGGTTGGCGAATTATTTATCCTTAGCTGAGATCATTGGTCACTGAGCTTGGCAGTGTGCNATTATGACCTAGACCAGTAAAGAGCAAAAAATACATAGAGGGGCGTAATATATACATAATTGTGTGAACACTCGGTCGAATGGGTTATGCAGAACACGTCAGTGGTTATGCAATTGCAATTTCCGGAGGATGAAAGCCCAAACTTTAATTACCACCTGTACAATATAAATGGAACTCCACGTCTTCCAAGGAGGTTCAGTCACTGGTGGTCACTATTATACCGAGGTTCTTCATACTCTCTTGTGTCTTTTCCGAGGTGCTGCGGGCCCTAATTTCCTCTTCATTTACGACAACGCTACACCTCATTGTACAGAAACTGTAGCTGAGCTGTAGGAGAGTGGAGATATTCGCCAGATGGATTGGCCTGCACGATCCCCGGATCTAAATCCAATCGAACACGTGCGGAACGTTGTCGGGAGACGCCTGGAAGAACGTTGCCAGCCACCAGAATCTACTCCGCAGCTGCGATCGGCGCCACAAGAGGAATTGGCTGTGATGCCTCGATCCCGTAAACAACCTCATACAAAACATGAGACAGCGCACACCCTGCATCTTGGTCAGGGGGGGTGATAGTATCACCATACTGAGGACTGCATTTTTCTTACCTGCCGCCTGAAAAATTGACGTTTCTGTCTTTTGTCCTGCTGTGTTCGGGGTCCACTTTCGAATAAAGGTCCTTCGGATCGCTTTATATTCCTCTCTTGGCCAGTGTTGTATATCTTTCCAATACTCTTACAGACCTGCATCATGTTTATATTAACTCCAGAATCTATTTCACCAATATTCCTGAATATCTTCGTCGGCCAGTATTTCCTCCATCTGTAGCGTCTTCGTGGCATGTTGGATGTCTTCATGTACGGAAGTTCTTTAATTTCCTTCATATATTTTGAAATACTCCTGCACGACGTTACATATGAAAACATTTCGCGTACTTAATGTACGCACACCGTTATACTAAACAAAGTATGAGNCTCCTGCACGACGTTACATATGAAAACATTTCGCGTACTTAATGTACGCACACCGTTATACTAAACAAAGTATGAAGAAAGGGGTTATTTTCTAACAGGTTAACGTCTTACGGGATTTTCGGAGAATTTGATAGATTCCAGAATTCGTGGTTNCTCCTGCACGACGTTACATATGAAAACATTTCGCGTACTTAATGTACGCACACCGTTATACTAAACAAAGTATGAGGAAAGGGGTTATTTTCTAACAGGTTAACGTCTTACGGGATTTTCGGAGAATTTGATAGATTCCAGAATTCGGGGTTNGAAAGGGGTTATTTTCTAACAGGTTAACGTCTTACGGGATTTTCGGAGAATTTGATAGATTCCAGAATTCGGGGTTAACTCTGTTCGGAATATGATGACTCCGGAGATCTGTTTGATACGACAAACTGAAAGGTTAGTAGTTTTAAGGAGCAGTTTCACTTTCATGTTGCTCTCTGTGAAATGTATATATCAGCATAGGCAGAATAGTCGTTATTCCGTAGTGTCGAACACGTGCATCTTTCATAACACGAATTACGTGATATCACCAGGCATCTATAAAGATTTCATAGTTGACTGAGAAAAAATATATATCCATACAAACCAAATTTTTGGGCCAGGAACTTTACAAGAATGTTATCCTAATGATAGCCAGCAGTTGGGTTGTTAGCATAATCAGAAAATTATTAACAGAAGGTTTAAACAGGATTGTCCGGCGTTAGCCTGTTTGTTCATATTCCAGGATCAACTGATTGTATAACAACTGNCAGAAGGTTTAAACAGGATTGTCCGGCGTTAGCCTGTTTGTTCATATTCCAGGATCAACTGATTGTATAACAACTGTCTGGAATTCTATTCTTGTTACCTGGTTAGCTAGTTGACATTCAATGCTCATCCAAGACGAACGAATTTAGCGTTAAGTGACACCAACTACTGAAATCAAACTGCTGACCTAAAGGTAATGTTATTTTGCCGTTATGCCGCAGCGTAGAAGCAGGGCACCATAAAAGATTATATGTTTGAAAGGCAAAGTTTAATGAAAATTATTAAAATAACGTGTCGCTGATAAATTAAGCAGCTTTCAATAGTTTTCTCTTAATGGTAGTAGTTTTCTCTTGTTTGTAGAATTTTCTGATAAGCTAGTTTTCGGGACGCCTAGGTAATTAATATATTGCCAGTGCCAAGTGCGTACGATTTTTTCCAAAAGCCAAATAACTCCCAAACAGGTTGTTTCAAATACGGACATACTAGTAGCAGAGATAAACTTAAAACTGTACTTGCAAGATATTTTTTGCAGCAATAAATCTGGACCATGAAAGACGTGAATGAAACGAAATACAATGAAATTTGCGTTTCAAAACTGTAACAATAGTAATATGATTTTTAAAAATTAATTTTGAACTCCTGCTATTTAGAGTTGGTTTACGAGTTTGAGGTACAAAAACAAGGGCGCGATATCGGCTACAATGTCACAGGCATCAAGTCTTCCATCGCCCCTACGCTCAAGGTTGTGTAACTGGCGTACAGAATCTGCATCTCGCTCCACGTATCTGATACTTTAAGCAATGGCACGGTAATTTTGTTTGTGGAAAATCTGTGGCAATTTTGAATCCGGTTCCTTCTATTCAACAGTAGTGTTTAAAACATGACGGTCTGAAAATACCGATTGTGACTACGTTGAAGGATACAAAATAACATCCACAATACAAACGACGACTCCGGACGCTGTTCCCCAAATAATCTAAAACGTGAGTGTTATTCATAGTAAACAAACTGCAGGTACACCAAGAAGTTACGTGCCTTTATCAGTTATTATGAATAATGTGGTAGACAACATTTCAGTTATTATGTTGACAATCCGAATCATTGCTGAGAATCATTATTTTATCATGCATCTTTCTGTAGCGTCGTATTAACGTCGTATTAACCAGCATTCCTATTGCGGTTGTAATCAACTTGAACAAGCAAAGACTATAACATTAACGAAAAATCATGAGTTAATTAATTTTAAAATTGCGTGGGCTATTGATGTTACCACAGCGGAAAAATCAGATTGAACTTCTGTGTAAATACATTATCAGTTTAGACCAGCATGTGGCTAAATCCTAAGCTCCGCTGTTACACCATCGCCCTAGTTGTCTGGATTTTTACCCACCACGTTAGGAATGTTAAAAATCACACTATTTTCGTTATTTTTTTTTTTTACCGTTTAGTGACTTTCAGAGCAGTGTAGTTAGGGCCCACGCTTCGGAGAATATCTGACACCACAATTTAAACTTCGAAAGCCACCATTTATACACTTAACCGAAGTATAATTGATCACGTCCCTAGGAAACGTGCCTGGTTTCGAATATTTATTAGGAAATCCGACCATATAAAACATACACGTCGAATTCCTATCAAAGATTTTTTTTTCCTCCCCCTTCTCCCACGGGAACCAGTTACTAAACAAGTTTTTCGTTCCCAGCGACGTCGTCGTCGGTTGTTAACTCCACCCAGCATGCACCCGAGCTCTCTGCTGGCGGATCATTTAAATATGACCGCACAGACCAGAGCGGGTGAACGTGACTTCATGGATTATATTATCGATTAACGATGCACATCTGTTTCAAACTCGTACACAGATCCGTTGTAAGTTAACGGTCGAGCTCGTGCCACGGGTGGACGGAAGAAAGCTTAGGAATCCATGCGCATGAAGGGTTTAGGGTCCCACATTGCCTAGACTCAGTGGTGTAACAACTAAAGGAAAGATGGGGCAGGGTACACACTGTTTTACAAACAAGTATTTTTTTTTTTTTTTACATTTCTGAAAGTAGCTTTGTGTACAGTTATTTCCATGTTAAATTATTTCCTGTTGGCATACTGATACACACACACACCATTCAACTGAGAGTGTTTATGTAAACATAATCCATTACGGAGGTAGACACCGCTGTAACCATGGAAACCGCCTCAGAACTGTCAAAAAAGAACGCTCGTACGTGAGACAGACTGCATACATACTTAGCTCCTCTCTAAATTAGGTAAGGGGTGCCATAATTAGAGTAACGGGGAATCCAAACTGTTTTAGTTCATCGAAATACGCGGATATATTGCATACAAACTATGAATTGTCATAATGTGTATTTAATACCCTGTAAATTTCCTATTATTTTGTGGGTGCAGGCTCAACTCCAAGACACCATTTGCTCGTTTCACTTCTGCCATTAATCCAACAACTTGAGTGGTACAGCTCAGGGAAGCTTTCAGCCAATAGTATAGGCTTATCGGTTGAGCAACCAATCTTTAGTCAACCAATCTCTAGTAAAGCGGAGACATAGGAAACTGACGCCGTGTGTTTGCTAGTAGCCAATGAAAACACGAATTATATTAAGGTAGTTATAGGTCTACCCACTGTTTACTACTATTGTCTACACTACACACCGGGGCAGCAGTCAATGAACAGAAAGCTGAGGTTAGAAAATACACAAGATCGCGGAGTCTAGCCTACAGGCCGCTCAAAACGCGTAACTTTCCTGTCACTAGGTATAGGTAGGGAGAGGCCTGAATAATTCGCGGATTCCTTTTGGGACAAGTTAGAATTCAAAACACTTGTGTTGATATAACTTTAGCCATTGGTCCACACGGTGTTTGACGGTTCTTGGAGAACGCTGGCCCAGTTGTCGCCTTCCACTGTGACAGCAGACAACCAACGCACGGTTGACACAGGGATGCGTGTACATAAGACTGTGAAGTCCAACCTGCAGGTCATTGAACTCGCAAATTTTTCAGGTCTCTAAGCATAGGTAATGTAACTGTATGTATATCATACAAATACCTATATGACATATTTATCAAAAAGTTCTTCAGTAAGAAATTATGCATTTCAAGAATGATAAGGTCATATGAGGGGATATCATAATAGCTTAAAATATTTTAATTTAGTATTACAAATATACCGGAAGACATAAAAAATAAATATATAGGCAGCAATTAAATAAACCAATACGTTCAATGAAGTCAAAAAGAAAAATATTTAGAAATGGTAAAAATATTCGTTAGCACAGGCTAACAGAATAATGCTTACTGTAATAATCAGGAATTCATATATCAAATCAGAAGTTTATTTACATGTGTTGATCGAAAGAAAGTTTGATGCTTACTTATTGCATTTTCTACCTATCAGAAAAACTAAACAATCACCTGCTTCACAAAAATATTTAGATTTTCGTCGCATNAAATTATGCATTTCAAGAATGATAAGGTCATATGAGGGGATATCATAATAGCTTAAAATATTTTAATTTAGTATTGCAAATATACCGGAAGACATCAAAAATAAATATATAGGCAGCAATTAAATAAACCAATACGTTCAATGAAGTCAAAAAGAAAAATATTTAGAAATTGTAAAAATATTCGTTAGCACAGGCTAACAGAATAATGCTTACTGTAATAATCAGGAATTCATATATCAAATCAGAAGTTTATTTACATGTGTTGATCGTAAGAAAGTTTGATGCTCACTTATTGCATTTTCTACCTATCAGAAAAACTAAACAATCACCTGCTTCACAAAAATATTTAGATTTTCGTCGCATNACTTATTGCATTTTCTACCTATCAGAAAAACTAAACAATCACCTGCTTCACAAAAATATTTAGATTTTCGTCGCATAAAAATTGAATTTATGAGAGAAGCCAAAATGTCTTAAGAGGGGCGGGCGATTATATATATATATGCTGGCCCCTCCCACTTACCATCGGGGGCGCCTAAATCCGTGCTCCTCCTAAGTTCAAGACAATGTTTCGCCACTGCTAGGAATGCGGATAAGTGAACCTCACACGTAGCACAAAGCTTATGTTTTACGTCCTTCCCGTACGTCACAGCGGACGCTGTGCGTTACGCGGAAGCAATTGGTAAAAAAAAAAAATATCCGCCTGAATTTCTTCCGGCGCTCCTCAGCAATATGAAAACGGAGAGGAAGAGAAATTGCGCCACTTTTTTCTCTTTTTTCTTTTTACTCTATCTTCCCTCTTCTCGGACCCCCTTTCCGAACGATCGCGCCCGCAAGCAAATGTTGCCTCGCAGCGTTCTCGCGAAGTGCAAAACGTTTCACTGTGCGTGCAAACCCCCTTCCCCCCGCCATTTTTTTTTTGCTTCCCCCCACGCCCCTCGCTGGACGAGAGAGGGTATCAGGTGATATATGCCCGTGTTTACGTTGCCGTCTCCGAGTCTGGCGAAATAATCCGGCCTCTTGCCCGGAGCGATCGCAGTGTATCATGTTTACGGGTTGATAGAAGTTGGGCGGCAGTTGGCTGAGATGAGGATCGCCGAGGGCGACCCGATGTTCGGAGGGGGCGAGGGGACGCTGCAAGGGAGGAGATAACGCCCGAAGAATCCGCAATCCACCCTCTCGTGGTCCACGTCTCGTTTTGTCTATGCCATCAACCTCGCAGAGCACGCACATACGCACAATTCCTTTCCCCGGTTTCCACTTCACGGAACCTTCAGCTTTTCTCTCGTCGGTCCTGCTGTTTTTTTTTTTGCTCTCTCCCGAATATTTCTCGAACACCCTCCACTACCCCTTTCTGCTCCTGCTTCTATCTTTCGTCCTTATCTGGTTTATGTTGACCAATCGGGGAAGAGGAAGAGCTTCGTGCCTCGACTAAGACTTCGCTGCTTAAGCCAGTTCAGTTCCTAATGCCTCCCCTTCCCAATCACATTCTCTGAATGAGTACATTCCTACATGTTTGGCAAGTTGCAGAATACGTGAAATCATGGTCGATGCTGTGTCAGTCCAGAAGCTAGCACCAAAACGGACATCGCCTTCAATTGGGTAATGCTATTGCCTGCTTCTGAAACACCATATATGTTATAACTGGTTACTTCTTGTGCCATGGATCTGCTGACACCATTAACCATAGGTTCCAAAGTGTCTGTTCTAATAAATTTTTGTAAGTACTTTTCACATACGGAAAATCTCCTCTTTTTGCAACGCCTGAAACGAAAAATTAAGGTGTACGTTAAGCGGTTAGTTCACGAGCTTAACATTTGCAATCGTTCATTGTTTTGATGCGCGCTCTACTTGTGCCGAGCGTGATTCTGGCAACCAGTGAACAACGAACTGCGGGTTATCGCTGTTAACATGAAACCTTTAACAATTGAGAATTGCAGGAACTTCAACAAATTCTATTTATCACAAGGAGGACACAGACCACTGATTCATTGCTGAGTACAACGCCGAACATAAATATCCCTCACGTGCAACATGTCCTTGGTAATGGACACGAGGATTGGATGGGTTAACTCCTTTCGGTGTGAGTGCCCAATAGTTCAAACTGAACATTTTAAAGGAAGCAGATCTCATGATAAACACGGTACACAGCAGGAAACAGTCCCAAGTAACATAAATCCCTGACGTGGCTTGAGACATAATTTCGTTGTTGAGACAATATAATCCGCAGTCTCACAGCCGGTGTAAATTACATCAAACTCATAACACATTTTTTTACTGGTCCCGATATATGATCCAGCGTTGGCACATGTGCAGTTCCGAACAAAAANTAATCCGCAGTCTCACAGCCGGTGTAAATTACATCAAACTCATAACACATTTTTTTACTGGTCCCGATATATGATCCAGCGTTGGCACATGCGCAGTTCCGAACAAAAAAAAATTGTCCTGCGACGCTTAAAATTACAGAATTATTTGTGCATGGAAGGGTTAACCGGAACGGAATTGAAAACGGTTTTGCTCGGAAATAAATACACACGAAAAAAAACTCACATGTAAGTTCGTTGTAAACTGAAAACTAGAAAAATAAACGGGTGGATCAAAAATATGTAAATGACGAAGTTACTGTTGACTATTGATTTTTACTATAAAAATATAGCAAATGCGTATTAGGCATGTGGCGTTAACGTTAGTATGTTAAGCCGATACCGAATTTTCTTCAAGTAAATAACAAAACTACTTCAAACATAAAATTTAAGAAATGCCACTTAAATTATTTGGGGTGGGTGGGGAAGTTTGGGGGGAACCTTCGCGTTGACAAAACAAAATTACCCAGTTCCACGAGTTGACAACGGCGCGAATTCAGAAGAGAGAAACGAACAAGGACCAAATTTTCTCACAATTCTCCCCTTTCCTGTCGTCCCCGCTTCGGACACACACGAGCCGCATTTTTAACAGCCACCCAATTACGAATTTCATCAAGACTTGTTACGCGCCCTTCCATGTTTTCGTGAACCCCTTCCCCTTTCCAACCATACTGGTAGCCCCTCCTCCTCTTCTGCAACCTCCTAGCAGCCATCTCTTCCTTCAGCCCGATCAGAACTTTTTTTTTGCCCCACTCTTCGTCCCGTCCGAAACTTTGATTACTTCGTCGACTTGTTTCTCTCTACCTCTCCAACCTTCTCCCCCCTCCCCCTTCTAAACAAAACACCTGTTTTCCAGAATACTTCAAGGTTTCGCGCCAGTTAAAAAAAAACCATGCCGGACCGCCATTTTCAGTAGCCGCCTGCCGTGCCCGCGCCACAAGCTACCAGTTTAATTTCAGCCAATTACACAACTCCATCAAGCTTCATTATCACCACGGGAGAGGAATGTGCTGGGACTTGCATAAAAAAATAGTTTCCGCTGTTGGAATGATTCGATAAGAGCGAGCTTCGTATAGGTGTGGGTGAGTTTCGCGGTACATTTCCAGAACATCACATCAACGACAATGAGACAAAAGCAAAAAAGCACAGCGGGTCGGAATGAACGCATTCAGTCCAACGTCTAAATAAACTTCCTTCGAATAAATGTCTTCAGTCAAATAAGTCGTAAACCACAAAAAAAATATACAAAATGCGAAGTTTGATAGCAGATAATACAACTTCCCTGAGGACGCTGAACTGTGAGAACTAAGTTTAATTTCTTCTGCTAAGTTATACCTCGTACATCCATGCATAAAAATTACCTAATACTACCTGGATTTACTTGTGGGTCTCGAACCACGAGAAGTTGTGACTCCCACACCTCATCCTATTTTAGCCTTTGAAAAAAAAAAAAAAAAATCGAAGACCATTTAATCATGATATCAACTACTAGGCGATTTGGGTTTACAGTTTGCTGTCGCTATTGCTATTCTTCGTCATGGACCAACGGATGTTAGTCATTAATTATTCGAATTAGTTTTTAAAGGAAGACATTGTCAGCAAAGCGTCAACAGAAAACCTCTTTGTCAATCTTATAAAGATGATGTAGACCAATCTTCGCCTTCTGTGCATATCATTAACATTTAACTTTCCCATCGCTGATGCAACTACCGAAGTCACTTAATCAACAGTGATGAACGTGTTTATCTAAATAAACATATTCAACAGCTCCGCCCTTTTGCGCGAATAAAATTGGAGGCCCAAGTTTTCGAGACGCAGGCTTGAGGCAATACTCAGGTTGGAAAGCTCAATGCTATTAGCTTCGCAACAAAAAAATTTCGCCGCCATACGGCACTGGTGTCGCTTCTGAGCCAAATATTTCAGTTTTGCATGTAAGCCAATGGAATAATTGCAATTTGCATAAAATAAATACAATTGTGTGAAATCTTCCGAGTTGTATTGTGTTAGAATCTACTTACAGAATAAAGAAACTCCGATTTTTGCACAAAGAGTGGATTATAACTAAATATATTCCCATGTTGTTTAATAGTCGCAAAACTGAATTCTAAAAAAAAAACGTTTATTACAGTTACTATATTTAAATGTGACAGCACAATTGAAAAGTTCCTTTTGATGAAAGCTATCTCTCTTTCTTTGTTTTACCCTGAAATATGCTAGTTTATTAACGCTCAATGCCGAACACGTTTGTATTTTTACTGTTGGTTCTTGTAATCTCCATTTGAGGGCGTGATTACAGTTACAAAATAATAATATTTATTTATTTTGCTGGTACAAGTACATATCACAATACTCTAGCTAAACATTAACTTTAACACACAAATCTACAGAATTTCTCCATTTACCGCCAGCTGAAAACAGACCTCTCTAGTACACCAGCGCACTTTGCGAAAAATACTTTCCCTATGTAAGACTCTCCCCCATGAGAAATCTCATTTTGTTGTCAACCTGAGTAGAAAAAACATTACTTCACTCTAAATTCGAAACAGTGTGAATTTAGCCAAATAAGTGGAAACAGTGAAAATTCAACAATTGATAATCAGTGCCAGATAATTAATTAATATAGTGGCCAAATGTCACGAATTCCACTGCTATAAGTCACTTGTTACCAGTTAATTTGCTTGATACGCCTGTACCAGAATAAACAGTATAGATGCAAAAGTGTCTGACAGTGAGTTTTGTAAACACACATATTTAAGTGGAAAAAAAGTAAGCGAGATAAATATAGCTGTCATTAAAAGGAATTGTTCTATTCTTTTGTCAAATATGTAGTACAAAATTTTGCTAAATGAAGTTTTACGAACGAATAGGATTAATTAACATGTAGACATATGTAGTTAATTTACCACTTTATTGTGAAGAACAAAAACGTTTCTTACTTACGTAGGTTCTAATACGAACTGGAAATTTTTTTTAAGGATTATATTTATTTAATGAAAAATTGCAGTTTTACCATTTGCTTACATACGAAACTGAAATATCTGGTTCAGAAGCGACACCACTGCTACCTGGCGGCCACAATTAATATAGTAACTTCTCGGTTTCTTCCAACTTTTTTGAAGCCCTGCTAAAGTTTTACTTTCAGGATATTTCTCCCCCTCATGCAAAAAAAGGTATAAAAAATTACACCAAAGGGACAACGCACCACATTCGTGCGCACTCAGTGTAATAATTTGTTTGTATAATATCTATTAATTACCAGGCAATACCAACACACCTATTTTCTCACTGTTTTTATTTATATAAACTATACACCAAATAATATAATTGATTTGTCAAATATTAATTCAAGTTCAATTGAAGCAAAAATATGGTACTTCACAAAACGTTTCACTGTGCGTGCAAACCCCCTTCCCCCCGCCATTTTTTTTTTGCTTCCCCCCACGCCCCTCGCTGGACGAGAGAGGGTATCAGGTGATATATGCCCGTGTTTACGTTGCCGTCTCCGAGTCTGGCGAAATAATCCGGCCTCTTGCCCGGAGCGATCGCAGTGTATCATGTTTACGGGTTGATAGAAGTTGGGCGGCAGTTGGCTGAGATGAGGATCGCCGAGGGCGACCCGATGTTCGGAGGGGGCGAGGGGACGCTGCAAGGGAGGAGATAACGCCCGAAGAATCCGCAATCCACCCTCTCGTGGTCCACGTCTCGTTTTGTCTATACCATCAACCTCGCAGAGCACGCACATACGCACAATTCCTTTCCCCGGTTTCCACTTCACGGAACCTTCAGCTTTTCTCTCGTCGGTCCTGCTGTTTTTTTTTTTGCTCTCTCCCGAATATTTCTCGAACACCCTCCACTACCCCTTTCTGCTCCTGCTTCTATCTTTCGTCCTTATCTGGTTTATGTTGACCAATCGGGGAAGAGGAAGAGTTTCGTGCCTCGACTAAGACTTCGCTGCTTAAGCCAGTTCAGTTCCTAATGCCTCCCCTTCCCAATCACATTCTCTGAATGAGTACATTCCTACATGTTTGGCAAGTTGCAGAATACGTGAAATCATGGTCGATGCTGTGTCAGTCCAGAAGCTAGCACCAAAACGGACATCGCCTTCAATTGGGTAATGCTATTGCCTGCTTCTGAAACACCATATATGTTATAACTGGTTACTTCTTGTGCCATGGATCTGCTGACACCATTAACCATAGGTTCCAAAGTGTCTGTTCTAATAAATTTTTGTAAGTACTTTTCACATACGGAAAATCTCCTCTTTTTGCAACGCCTGAAACGAAAAATTAAGGTGTACGTTAAGCGGTTAGTTCACGAGCTTAACATTTGCAATCGTTCATTGTTTTGATGCGCGCTCTACTTGTGCCGAGCGTGATTCTGGCAACCAGTGAACAACGAACTGCGGGTTATCGCTGTTAACATGAAACCTTTAACAATTGAGAATTGCAGGAACTTCAACAAATTCTATTTATCACAAGGAGGACACAGACCACTGATTCATTGCTGAGTACAACGCCGAACATAAATATCCCTCACGTGCAACATGTCCTTGGTAATGGACACGAGGATTGGATGGGTTAACTCCTTTCGGTGTGAGTGCCCAATAGTTCAAACTGAACATTTTAAAGGAAGCAGATCTCATGATAAACACGGTACACAGCAGGAAACAGTCCCAAGTAACATAAATCCCTGACGTGGCTTGAGACATAATTTCGTTGTTGAGACAATATAATCCGCAGTCTCACAGCCGGTGTAAATTACATCAAACTCATAACACATTTTTTTACTGGTCCCGATATATGATCCAGCGTTGGCACATGCGCAGTTCCGAACAAAAAAAAATTGTCCTGCGACGCTTAAAATTACAGAATTATTTGTGCATGGAAGGGTTAACCGGAACGGAATTGAAAACGGTTTTGCTCGGAAATAAATACACACGAAAAAAAACTCACATGTAAGTTCGTTGTAAACTGAAAACTAGAAAAATAAACGGGTGGATCAAAAATATGTAAATGACGAAGTTACTGTTGACTATTGATTTTTACTATAAAAATATAGCAAATGCGTATTAGGCATGTGGCGTTAACGTTAGTATGTTAAGCCGATACCGAATTTTCTTCAAGTAAATAACAAAACTACTTCAA
>NQII01008187.1:7805-34603 GCA_002778355.1 Clitarchus hookeri
AGAATAGTGAGCATGCAGGTGACGTGCAGTTAGGCATATCTCTACTGTGACGTGGTGTGGGCTTTGTGGCTTTTGGTATAAGCGCTGATGGAAGTTAAAACCACATTACAGTATTGACTAAAGAATTTGGCCATGTTAAACTTTTATTAATACACCACGATAAAATAATCCTAAATTACATCTCCAAAATAATTTGAGGAGAAAAATATTTTTCCGGCAGATCAAAATGAAAATTTTGAGAGTCTTATTTTTGAAGTCATCTTATACTCTATATTTGAGTGAGTATTGAAATATGTAAAACAAAATAATTTTTTTACACTTCTCAAGAAACTAGGGAAAAATGTTGCAAAAAGTAGGAAATTGCAAAAAAAATTAAAATTATTATTTTGTATGTGCATTACACGAAACAAAAAAAAAAATGGTGTAACATGAAGGAAAGTGTACTAATAGAGGGTGTAAAATAGAGGTTCTACTGAACTACATCACAATATACTTGTACAATATTTTCCTCTGGAAAGAAAGATTGAAAGTACTTTTGCGCACGGATGTATTTGTCCACCTAACAAATTAGTAAGTTATTTAACAAACGCATTTAATTAAACTTTAACCCTTTCAGACCTACTTTAATTTACGTTTTAAGGTGTCGCAAACAAATAATTTTATGATGCGTGCTGTACTTAAGTCGACAACACTTGCTTCGTTATAATAAACAATGAACTGTATGCTTCGTTTTCGAGTACAGTAATACGAATCAATCGTAGCACAGACTAGTAGCATGGATAACGAATCAGTTACCAATGCAGGAGGTCACTGGGCAGCGAGACTTGCAGTGTACGATACAAACCAAACATTTCCTTCATGAGCATTATGTATGCAATTGTGTACAATGGGTCTGAATGAGTTAAACCATAGAGTCTATAAAGAATTTTTTTTGAAAAATTTATTACAGTAATAGTACTATCCTTGGATCTTCAAATTTAGAGTTCACAATTACTTTCCAAATATTGATTAAATAAAAGTTATACCACCTAAGTTAGTCTTTAATTTTCTAATAACTTAAGAATATCTTCATAACTTAAGAGCAAGTGCTTGCACAGCTCCTACAATCTCGTCCTGACATGGCCCAATAATAGCATGCATGAACAAAAGACACCAAAGTAGTACATTACGTATTTTGTATTACCACTGAAGAGATACTTAACACTAACTTACAATTAATACAAAATTCATACTTGCAAACCAAATAAGATTAAGGAGTCTTTTTTTTTTTTTTTTTTTTTTTTTGGCAAATTTTAGAATTGTTTGTGTACCAAGTATTTTACCTTAAATTACGTGAAAAACTTTTTTGGTAACTGTTCACTTTAATGAACTTTTCCCAAAATTGGGTTTACTTTTTGGATTTACAGAAGTTGCTGGTTCATTTCCATTTCCATGCTTGCACATTTTGATAGCATAACAAATATTTTATTAATTTTTTTGTACCGCAAGAAATTATTATCTGAACTAAGTACGTATTCTGAAATATTTGTTTAAGCATGAGGATGTCTTGAAAGTCCTTATGTGATGAACAAATAAGCATCAAACTGCTCAATTTAATTTTAGCCCCATTATAAAAGAGAGTGAATGAGTGAAGAAATTTGGGCAGCTCTTAAAATCAAGATCTTGAGAACCGATGAGGGTGAAGCGAGGTGAGTATGGGGCAGCACCAGAATGAGGGCGGGGCGGGGGAAGCAGGAGATCCCCGAGAAACCCACTGACCTGCGGCATCGTCCGGCACAATTCCCACTTGCGAAAATCCGGGGGGCGGCCCCCGCCGGGAATAGAGCCTGGTTTGCATAGGTGGGAGGCGAGTAGTCTAACCACTACACAACCGCGACCTCTACTATAAAAGAATTTGTAGTTAAGGTGCGGATGGCAGTCAGCATCTTTTGCAGTGTACGTAAGGTGTAGCATTCATTTGTGATACCTTTTCAATTTAACCATGTGGATATTTGTGAATTGTGCGTGGAAGCTGCAAGTTAGAGTGCTTTGAAGGTTGTAGATTGATTAATGCAATTACAAATGTGGTGTCAATCCGAGTCATTTGTTTTTTGAATACTTGTAAGATCAGGGCATTTTGTCACGTGAGGTAGATAAAGTGCAATTCATATACGAGGGTTGTTGACTTGGCCAATGACAACAAATATTTTTATTGTCGCTGGTCTGTTACGAGACATATCAGAAATAAAGTAAAACAAGACTACATTTATTCTACTAACCCAGAAGTGATAAATTCACTGTTGGGTGAATCACTTTACAAGCTTTAATATTTTGTGTTGGTAGGTTGGCCTATTGTGCATGGAACGTTTTGCATGTAACAGCAGTGAATTTTGTTCCACTTAATATTATGCATATTTATTTATGAAGCTCCATAAAAGTGACTACTGTACATGCAAATCAGTGCTACTCTTGCTTCCCTGAGGACGAGCAAAGCAGGCCTGCTTCGCTCACGTTCCAGGAAGCAGTGTGTAAGATTTGCAAATGATCAACCACTAAAGCTATTTAGTCCACATTTTTTATTACACCACATGTTGAAAAAAAAAACATAACCACATCTATGTGGAAATGAATTAGCAACTTCTGTCCAGCCTAGCAACTTTACTTTCATAGTCTTTTTTTGCTATTTCTTTATGCAACGTAACTAAAGCAAAAAATTGTCATAATTTAATTATTACCAGCTTGTGCGATATTATGAGATAGTTAAATGGTAACAAAAACTGTTTCTGAGTACCTATGTCTACATGTCCTGCCAATCAGGCTACATTTCATAATTTCTGAAGCTCCATAACACGTCACAAAGATATCACCGAACATAGGTTCCTCACATCTAAATATCCATATTGGCACCATCCAACACCTTTCTTTTGTTGTAATGCTATTGCCAGTTTTTTCCTGTACAAATATTTTCACTTACAGTAGCATATGATGAAAAATTAATTTTTAAAGATAACCATTCAAGCAACTTGAACACTGAAAAATTTAAATACAGCACAATTCAAAACTTAAATTCTCAACACAATGTACACACCCACTGTAACAGATGTTTGGGTCTTGTTGGCTGGATCATACTTGTTTACGGTTGAATTCAAGATGTCCACAAAATATAACACCTGGTGTTTTTCATCCCAATGGGGTCCTTCTCCAAGAATTGTTGGATTACCAATAGGTTCCACTTTAACCATTTCTGAAATAACACACAGCAGTTTTTGGCAGTTCCCAGAATTAACTGGCTACACTCATTAACAAAACAATTAAGTCTAGGCAACCACAAAATACAAGTAAAAATAATACCAAATTGTAAAATCATGTTGTGAATAGTATTTTGAAAGATTATAAAAGAAAAAAACAGGAAAATGAAGACATGTTTTTCTAGCATTGGTTGATAATACCCCTACTTTGTCAGTGGCCAATATAGCTGACTTGTTCATTCAATTAAATTTAAATGTACCACAAAAAAATCTGCACATGTCCACGACTTGCACTGTAGTGTTCACACTTTATAAGATTTTTACATTCCCTAATAATATGCAAAGATATAAAGCAGTTATGCTGAGACCTATGAATCATAAATGGGAAGGAGTCTTTTCACTTCCAAAATTGGTATAGCAATATATCATGATTACTAAGCTTTTTTAACATTTCTACATTTGCTTACTCACTGCTTTGTGGCACTAAAACAGTTCCAATATGTCACGATCTCCCCTATAGCTAGTGTGCTAGGGCACACTTAACCAATTTCATTTGGAATTTAGGGAACAATCTATTGCTATGCACATACAAGCTTCATATACGAGGTTTGTGAATCTAGCTCTAACCTCCCTCCAATCCCTGCTAGTTAAATTACAGCTTCTCATAATGCAGCATCTACCTCCTTGGCTGTGCTACAAGACCCACATTTCGCACTGTGACAGAAATTTTCAAGATTTCCTTAATGGCTCCCTTAGAAGACATCTGGTTCATTGGCACTCGTCATTAAGTTTATTTTCTCTTTTCTTTCTCATATAAACAGTGAGTAGGCAGTACAGATTATTCAATTTGTTGCTGCCAACCAAATTCAGTAAAATGTATGCAATAAAAACATAAGGTTCTTCAAATTTAATTGAAGCTAGTACAGTTTTCAGGGAACTAAAAAGTTTATTGTATAGTATCTCATCTCTTTCAAATGGTACCTTGCAACCCATAACATGAAATGCTACAAAAATCAGTGCTTCAGATATTTTTACAGTTCCCTTTTGTTTTTCACCACAATTTCCCAGCTCTTCAAATGCCCTCTCAATTATTGAATTTCATGCCATTGTTAATAGTTTTATTTATTTTTTATTTTTTAACTGAATGTATGTTTTAAAGAGCATATACTCGTATACAGAAACTGTACAAGAAATATTTATTATGGGGTGAGTTATAGGTGTGATGGCAGGGAGGAATATGTTATTGTTGCTAATAAGTCGTCGCCATTAGGTTGTGAGTGTTGGTTACATGTTTATGCCCTATATAAAATACTCATGAATACCAGATAATACACAAATAACCAACATTCACATAGTACAATACACTAACATAAAGCTTGTAACATACGACATAATGATTACCCTACTACTCATATTCAAAGATTTTATCACAATTGATTAATTTCTATTCTGTACACTATTCAAACTCAATAGTGTTAAAAAAACTTAGGATATATAGACTTTTTAACTGCTTTGTTTCACAAAATTTAAATTTGTTACTGCTAATACTTAAACATTGCCACAAAAAATAAAGACTGATAATACCTTAACTTCACCACAAAAAATATACATATTATTATTAAGTAAATTATATAGACAAGTAATGTGACTATGTATCAATAAGAAATAAAGCAGAGGTGGGGAAATTTTTTTCGTGTGGGGAACAAATCCAAATCTCAAGTTCGTGCTGCAGGCAACACTATTAATCTATTAATTTTACTTGTTGAGTTACCATCTCCACGACAGCTGTGTCCTTGGACAACTGTTTACAGCAAGTCCTTACATCTTACACAGACTTACACATTTATTGGTGCCATACCTAAAATGGCAAGAGTAATTTTGGAGTCAAAATTTGGAATGACCTTCTGGGAGATTCTAAAAACAATTTGGTTCACTTGTTCAAGGAAAAATATAAATCCTTTCTGTTTAAGAACTAGCTCAAGTAGAACTTTCCACACAAACACCTGTTTTCCTCCAAAAAATGTATTGGTTCATTTTTATTAATCCTACTAATATTATAAATGTGAAAGTCTGTGGGTGNTGTGTGTGTGTTTGTTACCACTCAGCTCCATAATGGCTGAACGGATTTTGATGAAATTTGGTATGTAGGTATTTTAGGTCCTGGAATAGGACAGAGGATACTTTTTATCCCGGAAAATTGTACGGTTCCCGTGGAATAAAAACCAAACGTAATTCTGCAACGACTGGGAACGTGACCGAAATATTTTTTTCCTCTGGTGTCAGAGCTTATTAGGACGCCCAAGGACCTCTGAAATTACTTACTGACTGCTATCAATCGATAACAACCGGGACCGAATATTAAACGTGCCCTCCGAAGCCCGGAAGCGCTCAGATGTTATGCCACTAAACGGTCACCCATCCAAATGTGTGCTGCTGGGAACGTTACTTAACTTTGGTGATCGATTAAGATCCCTCAGCCATGCGCAAAAAGTAGTACCTAGGTACACTTGCGCAGTTGGGCATGTCAGAAGTATCAGTCGCCAAAACAAAGCTCCAAGGCAGGCACCAGTGTGGAGAACTCCAGTTGATGTTCTGGCAAGGACTGCAACATGTTCAGTGCAGGTGCCCTCAATACAGCAAAGAGATAATACACCCACTGCTCACCAGTCCAACTATTCAGAATGGCAGCAATCTCAAACTGGTACCAGTATTTGCGCCAATGTGTCCTGCCTATCATAAGAAACAGTCTTAATTGCAAGGCCTTTACCCACTCCTGGCTGAGGCGTACCCACACTTAAAAACTGCTGGGTCTCTCCTGCAACAACTGTATTGGCAGTGACCTCTAGCCTTCTCCTTGTCGCCCGCATTCATCAGCTTGGTGCTGGTCAATCTTAGTCTCTCCTCAGCCACTGGCCCTGAGTATCTTCTTCCCTTTTGCTGTAGGAATTCTTGCCACTCCTTCTTGATAGCTTTCACCTCCTGGTCCACCTTACACTTGACACTGTCAATCTTTTCTTTTACATTGTCTATTTTATTATTCACACACTTGATAATACCTTCTATTTTTCTGTCAACATTTTCATACACAGTCTATTTTCCAATCCACATTTTCATTCACACTGTCTATTTTCTTGTCCAGTTTGTCGACCCCTTCGCTAACACTATCTTCTCTTTTACCAGTCCACTAAAGAACTAATTTGACTATTTAAACTATTTACAGATTCTCTAACACTGCTTCCTTAGCTACTTTGTCCTTCGATTCAAGCACGCTGCGTTTCCATCTCTTCCAACATTTTCCTCATTAGCATTCACAAAACTCTGCTAATTTTCCTACCACTATTATTATTATTATTATTTGCTTGCCTACCACCAAGGCAAATCGGGTTCAATCCTTGGATGGGTCACTCCCCGGATTTCCACAAGTGGGAAATGCGGCTGGTCGGCGGCTTTTCTTGGGAATCTCGCATTTCCCCCACCCGCATTATGGCGCTGCTCCATTCTCACCTTATTTCACCCTCATCTGCTCTCAAGACCATGTTAACAGCTGCTCAAATCTCTAAACTAAACATTATTATTATTGGTTTTACAAGTTAATCTTATTAATAGCCTACAGTATAATGTTAGTTACAAAATGAATAATTTAGAAAAAATNTATTGGTTTTACAAGTTAATCTTATTAATAGCCTACAGTATAATGTTAGTTACAAAATGAATAATTTAGAAAAAATGCCTCCATCCCACTCTCGACACCAGCGTTAAAATCTTCCAAAGTCAGTGGGCATAGCCAGGTTCTTTATGGGATGGAGGTCTTAATTGAATAAAAAGAGCTAATAATAATTTCCTAATTTAATTATTTAAAAAAAAATTACTTTAGACTTTGTCAATAATAACCATCACTTGCTGTTTACAATTAATATTTACATAATCATTCATCACCTAACTGAAATTAGAAAACTCAAATGCTTAAAAATTCTTTATAAACAGTTTTCTAACACCTATTGAATTACTATTAAAATTTTATATGTGATATCTGACAGTTCCGGTATTCACAATCAAGTCTGTATCATTTGCCCATTCAGTCCGACCATGTTCCAATACAGATATCACTAGTCTTTCCCGTACAGAAAGTTCTGGAGTACCCCAAGTGCTCCTGTACACATCTACACACTACTGACTCGTCAGATAACTCGCCCTCTTATCCATCGCGCGTGCACGCACACGCATGTGCAAGCATCCGCTGCAGTCTCGCACACCTCCATCCGCAGCTGGTTCACTGTTCGCCAGATGGTTATCGCAGACTCTCTGGATACTACTGTGATACTTATAGGGGCAGGCGCCTACCAAGAATATTCTTCACACATTAGCCCGAGCTGTGGGAAGAGATCACCAGAAAGTTTGTGCAACAGCCCGCANCAGATAACTCGCCCTCTTATCCATCGCGCGTGCACGCACACGCATGTGCAAGCATCCGCTGCAGTCTCGCACACCCCCATCCGCAGCTGGTTCACTGTTCGCCAGATGGTTATCGCAGACTCTCTGGATACTACTGTGATACTTATAGGGGCAGGCACCTACCAAGAATATTCTTCACACATTAGCCCGAGCTGTGGGAAGAGATCACCAGAAAGTTTGTGCAACAGCCCGCANCCTACCAAGAATATTCTTCACACATTAGCCCGAGCTGTGGGAAGAGATCACCAGAAAGTTTGTGCAACAGCCCGCAACCGCCAACCCCTCCCTTAGGGCGGGGTGTGGTGTCACCAGTTCAAGTAAACTGTCAATCATCCCACTCACCTGCCGGGCAACATAGCAGGTCCACCTTGAAAAGGGGCAGGTCGAGTTGTAGTAACCCACCACCTCCTTCCCCATCCACCACAACTGCACTTCCGGACATGCCAGATACAGGGATGCGCACATAAAAAATATGGTTTGTTTGTTTTTTTAGTTTCTTGATAAGTTTATTTGCTTCATTAGTGATTCAAAAATGGCTTTTCAGATATTACTTTCCAATATCTTGTAATAAAGCAGTCNAAGTTTATTTGCTTCATTAGTGATTCAAAAATGGCTTTTCAGATATTACTTTCCAATATCTTGTAATAAAGCAGTCGGTTAGTAAATGGTATTAAGGGAATGTATATTTGGTTATACTTTTTTTCTACGAAGGAATATAATTTATTCAGTATTTTGGATGTTTTGGCAGTGGNAGTTTATTTGCTTCATTAGTGATTCAAAAATGGCTTTTCAGATATTACTTTCCAATATCTTGTAATAAAGCAGTCTATTAGTAAATGGTATTAAAGGAATGTATATTTGGTTATACTTTTTTTCTACGAAGGAATATAATTTATTCAGTATTTTGGATGTTTTGGCAGTGGNGGAATGTATATTTGGTTATACTTTTTTTCTACGAAGGAATATAATTTATTCAGTATTTTGGATGTTTTGGCAGTGGTAGTTTTGTGTTCATTTGCTGTGATTTTGTTTTTCAAAATTTACAATTTCAATTGAGTCGGGCAACAATGGTAACTGTTATTTGGTATTTTTCCTTTTACAAATAGGTAATAGAAACCGTGAAACTTTTTGACGCAGATAAGATAAAGTAAGAAGGTAGATGTGGCAGGGTTCGCACTGGTTTTTAGAAGGTTTCAGAGATGCAACAGCAAGTTATGTTTTGAATGGCTATGGCCACATCATGTGATGTCCCAACTGGGCAAATTACGTAGCATGTTGCAGCTAGCCTATGAGCATGAAGGGTAGGGCGGCGAGTTGGAAGCTTTCTATAGTATCAATTATGACTAATAATCTGGTGTAAAAATAGTTTACTTGAAACTAGCTCCACAACTGGAAAGTCAGGTGTGGCACTCTTCCATCATGAATAATTATTAAGAAATTGCGGCTTTCCCAAAAAAAATATATATCTCGGAAAACGGTATATATTGACATTACAAATCACACTGAACACAAATTCCTATTAAGTGTGATTAGCAATGTCCATATAAACCATTTTAATGTACATATTATTTTGCAGTTTTTTTGAAAAAGCTGTAATACTTTATAATTACCAAATAAAGATTAATGTACAAAACATAGATTGTAAGGTTCAACAGGAAGAGAGGAATGTATGACTGCACTTATAAATGGCAAGGGCAGGAGATAAGAGAAGCTTCAGAATATAAGTACCTAGGGGTGGTGATTGAGTCATCTTAGGTGGAAAAAGTAAGTAGGTACAGACAAAGGTATCAAATATAACGATTTTGGGAAGGGTCTTGAAGGGAGTTGGTGAGAAGAAAGAAGGCTTATAAGGCTATGATTAGGCCAAAATTAGAATATGCAGCCGCGGTCTGGGACCCATATGCAGGAGGAGCTACGGGAGCTAGAGAAGGCGCAAAGAAGGGAAGCGAGGTACGTTGAGGGTAAATGGGGAGGTACAGGATGGTGAATAGCAAGGAAGGATGGGGGAAGTTAGTGGACATTTGGTCAAGGGACTGTAAAAGGGGAGCGGTACAAAAAGTAAAAAAATTTCCAAGTTATGGAGGCAGATGGAAAGGGGAAGGCTAGTGATAAGTGTGGGGGAGTGGATTGGCATGAGGAAAATCTGTAAAGCTGTAATGAACCCATTTTTGTTAGGGTCTACAACGTTTCCTTCAGAAAAACCTCTACTCTGAATAATTACCGTCAATTGTATTTATAAAGCTATTAACAAAATATGGCTTTCAAAAAATTTTACGTCCGAGGAACACACAATTTTACGGAAATAAAATCAATTACTATACAATTTTAACATCGCAAGTCAAAAATGTTCTGGGGAGAGAAAACCCCAGACCTTCACTTATTATGTGTCCTTCACAAATTTTTTTAATTTTTACATCAATCCCCACCCCCGATCAACACCAACAAATCCATCAAAAATCCCCTCTTCTTTAGTGTGACCCCTCCGAAAAATACAATTGTGTACGCCACTGTGTTGTTTGGTACAACTCGGGACATCGCAATGAACAAGACAATGAATAGGGTTACGAAAAAATCTGATTACTTTATTTTGGTCTATATATTCTATTGCTCCTTTATAATAATTGCTGTTTTACATTTTCCCTTGTAACACTTAATTTGTCACTATAAAAGAAAGTTGAATACTGCAAAAGTAACTATTATTTATAATTACCGTTAAACACAAATGCCTTACCGTAATCACTTCCCTTAATTATTCAAGCAACTTAAGAACCTTTAATTGTCCCTCGTAAAACAAAAACGTTCGCCAACGCTTGATTTGCGAACTGAAAGAAACAGAGTTAAATGCTGGCTCGACAAAAAGTGTATCCTTTTCAGTAGTGCTCTTTATTTTGAACACACTTGAACACAGTTTAAAGGTCATGGTAACACGTCGACAATTACACCGATTTACGTGGCTTTTTGTGTAGATTATTCACCGGCCTTTGTTNTTTTTTTTTTTTGTAATGTTGTGGCCAGACACCCAACCCACGGCCAGAAACAAAAATAGAAGAAAGTTAAATAAAGGGAAATATTCACCGAAAAAAAAACCAAACAAAACCAGACGGGATCACAAATACTATTCTTCTCGGCAGAGGTCCATCTACCGTGGAGGGAAAGAAAGGCCATGGAACAAGGGGTGGCACGGTAACAGAGGGTCGGTCACCTAAGGCATCTAACCGAACACCAAACTCTCAAAATCAGATTATAATATCATGCTCAAGTAAAAGTCGAGCGATAAGGTCACAAACTACTCAAAGGTAACAGACAGGAAATCTCACACAAAGCTGTTGAAGGGCAGAAAACAACGAACTTCGATCGCCGCCAGTGGAACACTGAAAAAAAAGATAGGTCAAATCTGCACTATGGGCACCGCAGATACAGGAGAGATGAGGGACTATGTGAAGTTTATACAAATAAGACTGGGATGCGTTATGACCTGAAAGGAAACGAAACGAAGTGACTGTTAAACTACTGTTAAACTACAATGATGTTATCCTCGCCAAGAATATGTAGGAAATAATAGTGTGTCCCTGCGAAGGCGGACATCATGAATCGTGACTGAGCAGTTCGTGCAATCTGTTATGTAACAAGTAACATAAAAATATTTAAACAAAAACAGAGAATTATAAAACATAAAGGGTGGGGTCGTTGTTAAACATACTATATGTTCAAAGAAAATAGGTTATATACGATAAAATGAGCATTATCGCTGATATAGGTTGATATTCGTGTTCTGCGAATGTCGCCAACATTGACTCGCCCATGGTCACTATAGTCAATTCACGACTGGAAGAGACTTTCTTGAAGCCCTGCTAAAGATTTACTTTCAAGCCCATTTCGTANTAGTGGACATTTGGTCAAGGGACTGTAAAAGGGGAGCGGTACAAAAAGTAAAAAAATTTCCAAGTTATGGAGGCAAATGAAAAGGGGAAGGCTAGTGATAAGTGTGGGGGAGTGGATTGGCATGAGGAAAATCTGTAAAGCTGTAATGAACCCATTTTTGTTAGGGTCTACAACGTTTCCTTCAGAAAAGCCTCTACTCTGAATAATTACCGTCAATTGTATTTATAAAGCTATTAACAAAATATAGCTTTCAAATAATTTTATGTCCGAGGAACACACAATTATACGGAAATAAAATCAATTACTATACAATTTTAACATCGCAAGTCAAAAATGTTCTGGGGAGAGAAATTATTTTAACAGTACGGCCGCTTCAATATCAACTAGGTAAGCTATGCTGAATCATTAAAACAACTTTTGTTGGCATAAAACGTTTCGTTCATAAACGTAAACAAACTGTCAGAAACAGTTATCTCACAAACTTGTTCAATTTTTTAAAATATGTTGCACTTATTTTAAAGCGATGCCCCTAGTATATTCGTGTTCTACGTTATTAGTAGAGTCGAAATATACCACTTTTCGGAGTTTTTTTTTTTATTTACAGGAAAGCCCCTAAACTAGAAAATTACCTCTATTGCTCCTTTATAATAATTGCTGTTTTACATTTGCCCCTTAACACTTAATTTGTACTATAAAAGAAAGTTGAATACTGCAAAAGTTACTATTATTTATAATTACCGTTAAACACAAATGCCTTACCGTAATCACTTCCCTTAATTATTCAAGCAACTTAAGACCTTTAATTGTCCCTCGTAAAACAAAAACGTTCGCCAACGCTTGATTTGCGAACTGAAAGAAACAGAGTTAAATGCTGGCTCGACAAAAAGTGTATCCTTTTCAGTAGTGCTCTTTATTTTGAACACACTTGAACANTTTTTTTTTTTTTGTGTGGCCAGACTCCAAACCCACGGCCAGAAACAAAAATAGAAGAAAGTTAAATGAAGGGAAATATTCACAGAAAAAAACCAAACAAAACCAGACGGGATCACAAATACTATTCTTCTCGGTAGAGGTCCATCTACCGTGAAGGGAAAGAAAGGCCATGGAACAAGGAGTAGCAAGGTAACGGCGGGCCGGTCACCTAAGGCATCTAAGCGAACACCAAACTCTCAAAATCAGATAATAATATCATGCTCAAGTAAAATTCGAGCGAGAAGGTCACAAACTACCCAAAGGTAAGAGACAGGAAATCTCACACAAAGCTGTTGAAGGGCAGAAAACAACGAACTTCGATCGCGGCCAGTGGAACACTGAAAAAAAAGATAGGTCAAATCTGCACTATGGGCATCACAGATACAGGGGGGATGAGGGACTATGTGAAGTTTATACAAATAAGACTGGGATGCGTTATGACCTGAAAGGAAACGAAACGAAGTGACTGTTAAACTACTGTTAAACTACAATGATGTTATCCTCGCCAAGAATATGTAGGAAATAATAGTGTGTCCCTGCGAAGGCGGACATCATGAATCGTGACTGAGCAGTTCGTGCAATCTGTTATGTAACAAGTAACATAAAAATATTTAAACAAAAACAGAGAATTATAAAACATAAAGGGCGGGGTCGTTGTTAAACATACTATGTGTTCAAATAAAATAGGTTATATACGATAAAATGAGCATTATCACTGATATAGGTTGATATTCGTGTTCTGCGAATGTCGCCAACATTGACTCGCCCATGGTCACTAAACCAGGTCATATCCAATATATATTTTTTTAATTACATTTAAACTAGGTTAGAGGGAGCGTACGCAAATGGCATAGGAGAGTGTAATGCCTTCCAGACAGTTTCCCATGCCACATGTCCACGACATCAACCGGCACTAGTATGCCCTGTGTGTACAGTGCAGTGCTGCATACAGTATAATACATGAGCAGGAGAGTACACAGTAGTGCCGCGCAACTTCTAACCACCCCTAACCATCGACAGGCGAGGGTGCGTTATGATGGACTTTGGCACACAGTAATTATAAGGCAAAATTAAATATTTAAAAGTTCTTTAATTATGTTCATTTGAAATTTCACGTATTTTTCTCCTCAGTTGTCTCACCCACATGTCATGTCATTAGCATTTATTATGTATTGTATACAGTTTCAATTGAATACACAACGTACCTTAGCAGCGCAGGGTAGAACGTATGTGCTGCCACATTCTTCCAGCGTGCTTGTATGTATGTAGCCTGTACATTCTTCGGTCCAGCAGTACGTTGATCCAGTATCAACTTCTCGCAAGGTAAAGTGCACCGTCTTGTTCTCGGTGCGAAGTTCTGTAATGGGTAATTATTAAGTTTCAGGGCTTTTCTGTAAAAATAGAAATAATTCACGGAAAAATGGTATATTTCTACTCTACTAATGATGCAGAACACGAATATACTAGGGGCATTAACTTCATACTAATTTCATAATATGTGCCCATGTAACCTATCAGAACCTAACCCCACGATTGGTGAATCACTATTTTACATTTTTAAACTAACCTAGGATTGTTGGGTTTTACACTAACCTAGGCTGTTTAGGTTTTACACTAAACTACGAATGTAAATTGACTCACCTAGGTAGGGGGCTTGTATAATTCCTCTGACGTTAATAGACGTACACAAACATATTTAGTAAGTTTTTTAAATATGTTCTACTTATTTTAACTTTACAGCCTCTTGAATACAAACAAGGTAAGCTATGCAGAACCCATTAATGCAACTTTTGTTGGTCTAGAACGTTTCGTTCAGAAACGTCAAGAAACTGGCAATACTGCACATTTCACAATTTCGTTCAATTTTTTTAAAAATATGTTGTACTTATTTTAAAGCTACGCCCCAATATATTCGTGTTATACGTGATTAGTAAAGTATATATATATATATATATCATAATTTAGAATTTTTTTTGTGTTTTTCAGAAAAGCCCCTGAACTTAATAATTATCCTGTAGATAAGTAAAGGTTAATAAAACAGTTACAACATGAACGTTGAAGCAGACAGCAGCACGACGGCCGAGGGCGAAATGACATGTCACAGCAAGTGTAAATGTTGTCAGGTAATGTACGACATTTATTCACGTAATTGGCTGTTATTGTTCAAAAAGCTCTGAAGTAATGTCAACGCAGTGTAGATGCTATATAAACGGCATGTTTTCCAACGGTCGGCACCAGTGAGCTCAAGACGAGCGTACCATTTTGCCCAGAGACAACCTACAGCAGTGTAATGCCTAGTAACAACAGCATAATCTATGTCTGTGATGGTGAGACCGCTGACGAACCAAGAATGTACAGCGAACAGTGTGACAGTATAGCGCATTGGCTGCTTGCCCACAACCCAACATCATACGAACGCTGTCAGCAGATGGTCGAATGTAATATTCTGGGGAGGTGTGTCATTAACTATATGCGAACAGACACTCCCCTGCCATGTGGTTCGGACGAGGTNTGTCGCTAAAGGCTAGGGTGTTTTTTCAAAGGTTGATTTTCAAAAGTTTCTTCCAGTCGTGAACCGACTATACACCAGGTCATATCAAATATATTTTTTTTAAATTACATTTAAACTAGGTTAGAGGGAGCGTACGCAAATGGCATAGGAGAGTGTAATGCCTTCCAGACAGTTTCCCATGCCAAATGTCCACGACATCAACCGGCACTAGTATGCCCTGTGTGCACAGTGCAGTGCTGCATACAGTATAATACATGAGCAGGAGAGTACACAGTAGTGCCGCGCAACTTCTAACCACCCCTAACCATCGACAGGCGAGGGTGCGTTATGAAGGACTTTGGCACACATTAATTATAAGGCAAAATAAAATCTTTAAAAGTTCTTTAATTATGTTTATTTGAAAATTCACGTATTTTTCTCCTCAGTTGTTTCACCCACATGTCATGTCATTAACATTTAAATTGTATTGGTTCATGTGCAGTATAATATTATGTATTGTATACAGTTTCAATTGAATACACAACGTACCTTAGCAGAGCAGGGTAGAGCGTATGTGCTGCCACATTCTTCCAGCGTGCTTGTATGTATGTAGCCTGTGCATTCTTCGGTCCAGCAGTACGTTGATCCAGTATCAACTTCTCGCAAGGTAAAGTGCGCCGTCTTGTTCTCGGTGCGAAGTTCTGTAATGGGTAATTATTAAGTTTCAGGGCTTTTCTGTAAAAATAAAATTAATTCACGGAAAATGGTATTTTTCTACTCTACTAATGATGCAGAACACGAATATACTAGGGGCATTAACTTCATACTAATTTCATAATATGTGCCCACGTAACCTATCAGAACCTAACCCCACGATGGGTGAATCACTATTTTACATTTTTAAACTAACCTAGGCTGTTTGGGTTTTACACTAAACTACGAATGTAAATTGACTCACCTAAGTAGGGGGCTTGTATAATTCCTCTGACGTTAATAGACGTACACAAACATATTTAGTAAGTTTTTTAAATATGTTCTACTTATTTTAACTTTACAGCCTCTTGAATACAAACAAGGTAAGCTATGCAGAACCCATTAATGCAACTTTTGTTGGTCTAGAACGTTTCGTTCAGNGACGTTTCGTTCAGATACGTTAAGAAACTGGCTATACTGCACATTTCACAATTTCGTTCAATTTTTTTTAAATATGTTGTACTTATTTTAAAGCTACGCCCCTAGTATATTCGTGTTCTACGTGATTAGTAAAGTAGATATATATCATAATTTAGAATTTTTTTGTGTTTTTCAGAAAAGCCCATGAACTTAATAATTATCCTGTAGATAAGTAAAGGTTAATAAAACAGTTACAACATGAACGTTGAAGCAGATAGCAGCACGACGGCCGAGGGCGAAATGACATGTCACAGCAAGTTTAAATGTTGTCAGGTAATGTACGACATTTATTCATATAATTGGCTATTATTGTTCAAAAAGCTCTGAAGTAATGTCAACGCAGTGTAGATGCTATATAAACTGCATGTTTTCCTACCAGTCGGCACCAGTGAGCTCAAGACGAGCGCACCATTTTGCCCAGAGACAACCTACAGCAGTGTAACGCCTAGTAACAACAGAATAACCTATGTCTGTTATGGCGAGACCGCTGACGAACCAAGAATGTACAGCGAACAGTGTGACAGTATAGCGCATTGGCTGCTTGCCCACAACCCAACATCATACGAACGCTGTCAGCAGATGGTCTAATGTAATATTCTGGGGAGGTGTGTCATTAACTATATGCGAACAGACACTCCCCTGCCATGTGGTTCGGACGAGGTTATAACTCATGCTTTATTGCATGATGCAATACGAGTTCACCTTCCTCAAGAGCCTTTGGTGCTAGCTGAACCTACAGTTCCTGCTGCTGCTGTAATTGACATTACTAAGGAGGACGTCCAGCTGCCGGCCGTCAAACGTAAGAAGCCTGCTGCCGCTGCTGTCAAACATAAGAAGTCTGCTGTCAAATCTATGCCTGCTGTCAAGTTCTTGGTGGTAATATCTGTTCCTCATCGCAGAACATCATGTAAGAAGATGCCAGCCACTGAATTGCGACAATTCATCACTTCAGGACGTATGTAAATTAATAGTTGCCGATAGAAAGACATTACTGCAGCAACTTCTCACTACTGTGCTTGCAAAAGTATAGTGGAAATTTTTTTTTAACAAATTTCATTTAAAATGTATCAAATATATGTCTTATTTTGTGTTGTTTTAATTGAATATATATTGCTTATGTTAAATACATTGTGTGTTTTTGTATTAATTTTATATTTCCTTGTGGTAATTTTAGTATAGGGGTATCTTGATATGAAACCAAAAAAAAAATGTGTATATAAATATTTCCTTGGACTAATAATGTATAATAATTGAAAAAAAATGTACACTTGTTTGTGGCAAAGGGGATATTTGGATGTGTTAAGTTTATTAATTGCAGAAAGAGTATATGTGTAATACAGCATGTAGTTCTTAATCAAAATCCATGTATAATATATACGTTAATATATATGTGTTCTGAAACTCTCTGTGTTCTTATTTCCCTTGGATGACAAACACACATACATATCCCAAACAAAACGTGCTAGTATATTAAAAGCACGGTACACAATCTTTTGTGCTAGAATATATCTTTGTGAGATGGTAAAAATACTAACAGGTGTACTTTAATCTAAAGACATTACACACTCCTTTGGAGGTTAACATTATGTGAATATTAAAAGAAATAATGTTACTGCAATTACATTACAGTTTTAACATGTAACTATGATGGAGTACTCGCGAGTACGCTTTAGTTGTTCATGTGTAAAATTCCATATGGTATTTCGTATTTACTTACGTTACAGTTTTAACATATAAC
Source organism: Clitarchus hookeri (assembly GCA_002778355.1). Lineage (NCBI taxonomy): Eukaryota > Metazoa > Arthropoda > Insecta > Phasmatodea > Phasmatidae > Clitarchus > Clitarchus hookeri. The sequence continues at coordinate 25,741 of NQII01008187.1, forward strand.
TATGATGGAGTACTCGCAAGTACGCATTATTGGTTCAGATACAGTAGGTAAAATTCTATATATTTGAATAGTAACTGGGGCTGGGGAAGAGAGATGTTCCAGATTTTATCCAGGGACCGTTTCTCCTACAGCTGTTCTAGATGCTGTTAGGCAACAGCCCTTGTTATAGACGTCCTAATATGCTCCTTTGGGAAGGGGTATATATACCTCTCCTATATTCCTAAACATTCAATCGTGTATGGACTGCTGAGCTCTTCATATCTTGCTACATGTCCAGGGTCTTCACGGTTTCAGCTAGAATACCTACCGTGCTCTGCGTGTTAGCTATACACGTCCAGGGGTCAGTATCAGGACCTGATGAACAGCCTTCAGCCGTAACCCATGACCCAATGCTTGCTTCAAAGTAACGTAATGTACGATATAATGAAGCTTCCTCTCAAGGGCCGTCATAAGTTTGGTTTGTTTGGACCCCGGGGGACACTAGTTCAAGTGGGCAAGAATGGAAGATCCATATGCTCTTCGTGAAGAGCGCGAGAGCACTCCATTGTGCACTGAGGGCACACTGGTGCCGGTTGATACGGTGAACGCACAACGTAGCAAATGGTCTGGAAGGCAATACGCTGCCCTGCATCAAACTCCCCCCTCCTGCTGAGACTATTTGCGGACAGCGCGTCTTCAGGTGCCGCAGGTACAGGCCGTGGTCCCACGACGTCAGGGCTGCAAGGCGTTTGGGGCCTTTGGGTGGCCTGAGCAGTGCTGGAGAGACTGCTGCTGGCAGATGTGGGTGGCCTGCTGTGGTGTGGAACATGGTGGTGTCACCGTAGATCAGGCACGCCCGCATTGGTCGATCTCTCCGCTGTGAGCGGCAGGAGGAGGTGAGCTGAGTGCCTCGCTACTCTCGCTGCTGTAGTTACTGCTCCTGCTGCTGCTCCGCTGACCCCACTGTCGCCGGTTGTGACTGAGGAGGGTTGATCACCTGGTGGTGACCCCTCCGCTGGCAGTGGCGTTCCTGCTGTGGCACTGCCCCGGTGCATCAACCCCTCGCCAGCGGTGGACACCTCCACAAGCTGTCTTGACGTTGTCAACAGTGTGTCAGGAGGTCCGAGAGTGTCACCTGTAGCGGGCGAGGTTAGGGGGGTGGAGACCCCTATCGAGATAGGCGCCTCAATGCGGGCAGGCCATGGTGCTGCTTCCTCTTGCTCAGGCGTTGTCGGGTTTGCTGTGGGCACTTGAAAGTGCTTCTCTGAGGGAGGTGTTGACGCAGCTTCCTCCTGCATTGGTTGTTGGTGGACCTGGGAACCTGGTGCATCTTGACAGTCTTTCTGCCAAGCCAGACCAGATAGATGGAGGCTCCGATTGCTCGTTCAATCGTGTGGGGCACGCACTACTTCACCGCAAATCCTATGCAGAAGTCTCTGTGGGCTGCGGGTGCGCACGGACATAGACGTGCTGACCAGATTGTTGTGGTCGTGTGGTGGTCGGCAGCCACCACGCAATGTAATATAATTAATGTACTGAAATGCTTGTAGGGCATCTTTGAGTGTCCACACACCTGCTGTGTCTTTCTTTTGCTTTTAATTATTTGATAGTAAATTGCCCTATAATTATTGTGTGCCTAGTCAGTCATAACGCATTATTGTCCGTCGATAGGTGCGGGGTGGTATGAAGTTGCGTGGCACTACTCTACACTCTCTCGCACTACACTGCCCGTGGCACTGCACTGTGCACTGAGGGCACACTGGTGCCAGTTGATGCGGTGGATGCGTGGCATGGCAAACGGTCTAGAAGGCAAGAAGCTGTCCTGCGTCAATGGGTTGGAAGAGCATACAAAGATTCCAAACAGAAGCCCTGCAAAGATTGTGTGTCAATAATGAGTCAAGATAATTTGGTGAAAGTGATCGTCTACAAATATATGATTAAACACAAAATGACTATGAACAAAGAAAATTACCTTGAATGAAAATCAGTTGATAATAACTGCATTATGATCCTTTTGTGATTAGTGGGTTATTTCATCCAAGTCTACCTTGCCTTGTGTCACACTTTATTTCACAACTAAATTCATTTTTATATAGTTAATTACATAATTATATGAAAAAGGTTAGGTCTGCATTGTGCTAACAATTTATGGAGACACTACCGTTCCTGCACTACTAACATTTTTCGTCATCAGAAATCACATAATTATCATTGAAGATAAAAAAAAAAGGTGATATTTTAATCACAGAGTGAGTAGGAATGTGGGGCTCATAACCATTGTATTTGGACCATTCTTGTAAAACTTTGTTGTCTGTACCATGTTTCCACACACTTTGATTGAATTGTACGTAGTACGCTGACAACTGGAATGTGAAAGGAGTTGTGACATCTATTGTTCAGCACTGTGCAGCTAGTGATCTGCTCGACTCGAGAGAGGGGGAAGGTTTGAAGGCGTCTTGTCTTGGCATACACAGTATCTGTCTATTTATATAATAATAACATTTTGTGTAGTAATCTCTCTTTTTTATATATATTAAACACAAGAATCCATTGTTACTCCTGCAATGTATGTGCAGTTTTATAAGGAATTTTGACACTAATTATCATGAAATCCAAATAAGGTTAATATGTAAAATTAAGAGTAAAATAAATGGCATTAGATTTACAATAAGCATTATTGGTAAATTTCCCTACAGAAAATAAGTAATTTTGATGTCTCTTATGGTCAGGACAGGGTAAACCATAAATTGTATGTTCTAACAGTTGTTATTGGGGCCCACAAATATTTTTTCATATACCTATGTAAAAATGTATAGCTATTGTTAGCTCTCTTTAAATATTTTCAGAAAACTTACAAAATGCAGGGCAAAAAAATTTACTTAAATTATTCAGATTAATTTGTTTTTTAGCAAAATTTGTTTTCATGTTTTAAATTTGTGGAAATTAAAATGAGAAAATACATCACTAGTAAATTTTGGACACCTAGTTTAAGCAAATTTGGTAAAAAAAATTTTTTTATCTTGGTTTATAATGTAAAACATTGGCTAACAATGGACGATGTGCAAACCAGATCAGGATTTATGAAGACNGTGATCTGCTCGACTCGAGAGAGGGGGAAGGTTTGAAGGCGTCTTGTCTTGGCATACACAGTATCTGTCTATTTATATAATAATAACATTTTGTGTAGTAATCTCTCTTTTTTATATATATTAAACACAAGAATCCATTGTTACTCCTGCAATGTATGTGCAGTTTTATAAGGAATTTTGACACTAATTATCATGAAATCCAAATAAGGTTAATATGTAAAATTAAGAGTAAAATAAATGGCATTAGATTTACAATAAGCATTATTGGTAAATTTCCCTACAGAAAATAAGTAATTTTGATGTCTCTTATGGTCAGGACAGGGTAAACCATAAATTGTATGTTCTAACAGTTGTTATTGGGGCCCACAAATATTTTTTCATATACCTATGTAAAAATGTATAGCTATTGTTAGCTCTCTTTAAATATTTTCAGAAAACTTACAAAATGCAGGGCAAAAAAATTTACTTAAATTATTCAGATTAATTTGTTTTTTAGCAAAATTTGTTTTCATGTTTTAAATTTGTGGAAATTAAAATGAGAAAATACATCACTAGTAAATTTTGGACACCTAGTTTAAGCAAATTTGGTAAAAAAAAATTTTTTATCTTGGTTTATAATGTAAAACATTGGCTAACAATGGACGATGTGCAAACCAGATCAGGATTTATGAAGACATCCAATTTAGCATAATTAATCAAATATGTCTAATCATTAAATTTTAGTTTTTTTAGTTTATAATTGAAATTGAATGTCCATTTACACGATTGTGACAATGTGGTGTTTAAAATCAGCATAAATATCATTATGATAGCATCAAAGAGCTCTTTAACCGATGCCTCTCCTTGAACCTGGCCTTACTAATTGTTTGACAACAGTTGGGAACTGTATACAGTATAATCCTTCACCTCATTGTTTTTTCTTTGTACAATAGTCATTTTGTTTTCCTTACATTTTCTACCAGCCTCGAACCGAGGACTGCGGGTCCTATTTATACTCGGCTCATAGGGCCAGCGTGGGGGTTGCGGGGTGTGGAGAGAGAGGCGAATGATAGAAGAGAGAAATTGATAGCAGCGGAGACTTCCCATCACGCGCCAGGCGCTGGAGGGGTAAGCTGCGATGTGATGCAAAGCGGGTTGCAGCGCAGCAGGCGGCAACGGCCGGGCAAACCACCCTGGCTTGGAAGGTGCCCTGTGGCAACGGGACAAAAATTCTAGCGCAGGAAACTGTGCAGCAAAAATTACCGCTGCAAGTGACAACAAAAAACTATCTAGCAGCAGACAGTGCGCGAAACAAAAACGTGTCCAATGTGCTGATCTACGAAAATGAACACACGCTTCAGACAAGGGTTGTCGAGTACTTTCAAAATGTCACGCACATTAGAAACACCACTTAAGAGTACTTTGAAACAGATAAAAATGACTTTTTGAAAGTGCTGTATCTCAAAATATATATGCATCAGATACATACTAAACTACTCAAGGGCCCTGCACTGAACCTTCCACCAATAAAATAAAGTCCCATAAGTACCTGCAATGCAACTAGAACCCCACATGCCAGTTCAGAACTATGCGCTTTGCGGCAATGGCGCACTTGATGCGTGTGGTGGGGTCGCCTTTATCCCTCCCGCGCTTCTTTGCCTCAAACATAGAAAAATACACCAGGTAGGTGGAAGCCTTAAGTTGTCACCTTTGAACCATAGTGTTCAGGGTTTGAATCTTGAGTAAGTTATAAATATGTGTTCCATTTTTGGGTTATGAATAGGTTGATTTAACATATAAGAACCCTCAATTAGCCATCCAACATAGAGCTATGCATTATGTATATATTTTGGCATTGACACTACGTAGTTTTAGGCAATACATTTGCAGAGACAGGGCCTGTCAGTCGCGTCAAACCATGGAGGACAGTGACAACATATTTTATTGCCTCTGTTTGTACAGGCCATGTGAAAACCAGCATGCTTGTAATGTAATTATTTTGCAGATGCTCTAATATGTGAATGCTTGCCTGTCTGCCATTGTAGTCTACCTCATCTGTGTGCAACACATCTGTTGCAATTCTTAATTTACTACACACACTAGTTGTTTGTTAGTCTGAATTCAGTTAACAAATCGTAATGTTGTTTAGCCTACCCCTCCTACTGCACGTCTGGATGCATCAATCTTCAGTTGTATCAATGAGGTCTAACCTTCTCTGCTACGAAAACTTTCTCTCCTTCGCGGGAGTCACTTCCTATAGCCAACTGTCATGATGATGTTCCTGCTGCTCTGTGTTATACTTCTCCAGTTGCTGCCTTCTACGTTGCCCTCACTATCTCTTTTGGTGACTGTGGACATACAAGACATTGTGCAAATTTTTGGTATTTCCAGTAGTATGCTTCAGTAACAATGTTTTCCTTTCCTGAAGTTTTGTGATTTGGTGACCGTGTTGGACTGGGGATAGAAAGTTAGTGTCATGTGTAACGTGATTACATGTGCATCACAAAACTGTGCAGATTATTTTGGATAAAACTGAGACCCATTATCAGCCACAGTCATTTCTGGCAAGCAATATTCTGCAAATGAGGCACAAACTTTGCAGATATTTTCTCAGATCTTGTATTATACATTTGCCATACCTCCACCAATTTACAGTCTGCATCCACCAATCCACCAGAATCAAGAGCTTGCCACATTCCTTTTCATCATATCACTCCCTCCCCTCGTTCACTAATACACGAGAGTTCTCTGGCTGTTAAACACCTCATCCTCTAGCAGTTCTACTTTGTGAAAGCTGACAAACTGTGCACCTCTTTATTGTTTCTTCTATATCATTGTCTAGTTTTAGCCACCAAACATAACTTATTTCCAACATTGTGATGCAAACTATTCCCAGGAGATCTATGTGAAGCATTTTTAACTCGTGCACTCAATCCTGGAGGAATTGTAACCTTGCCTGCACACATTAAACAGGTTTCTTTAGCTGCCAAGTCATCTGTCTTGCTGGCATTTTCACTTGCTGTAATCAGCAAATCTCGAAAATGTTGAATTTGAAAGACTAGCTGCTTCTACACCTCTGGTAGTGGCAGCTGCAAGAATGTATCTATTCCAATTTCATATCCTTGCCTGTATTCAATGTCATCTTATTCTGACAGGAGTAATACACTTTGCATTTGAATGGCTGCCACAGCCAGGACCATTTTCTTTAATTTGAAGATGATGATCGAAGTATGGTGATATGTGTACAGGGTGAAATATCTGCCACGTAAGTCTTTATGAAATGACCACAATTTAAAAACAATACTTAAAGACTCTCTGCTGCAGTTAACAATTGATGAAGGATGTTTGATGCAAAGCATATAGGCCACTCAAAATTTTCCAAACTGCAGTAACAGCACTGCTTCCACCCGTGTCGGGAGGCATCAATGGATGCAACCACAGGTTTTAGTGGGTCAGAAGGTATCAGCACCGGAGCTTAGAGAACCCATTATTTGCTATCTTCAAATGAGTGCTCACATTGTTCATACCAGTCTTATGATGCCCTTTGCGCCAACATACAGTGGACTCTCTATGTACTGAAAACGCGTGCACCGATAAACCGTATCAACAGTTAATTTTCAGTGGTCCCAGCAAAATTCCTATATAAATAACAGTGAAGCTACCTGCTTTTTATCATTTATCGGATATTGTATCAATCAAAATATCACCTAAGATTTCCCACATCAATTGTTTTTAAGCTGGTTGTTTATGCAAACGTTGTGTAACTGGATGTGAAATATGTCGCGCATGCCACAATTTATCACTGCTCTGCAGTACGGTACGAGTCTGGTTTGCTCCCTCGCCTTACAGGCCTGCAGAGAGCGGAAGCGGTTACCTAGCAACCAGCGTGGCAACCTTGCGTCCTCTCTCTCTCTCCTCTTTCTGTCTCTGTTAGCCACACATCTTTCTTCCTCCCCTTACATGCCATCACCATCAAAAGGGGAAGCTGTTGTCTTGGAAAAAAAGTGCAAAGTGCATCCTCTCGTGGCCGCACACACCTGCTTCCACCTCTTACACACCTTGCAAATAGTGCACCCGGCAATTGTAGAAATTTTATCAAGATTATCAGTCGCTCAAAACAGTTACACCTATCATCACTAGTATTTCAAAGCAAATGGTTTTGCCTGAAAATGTTACGTAATACCTTGTAGTTTTTTCCCATAAAGTTGGTGTTTAATTGTGTCTGGCGTAAAATCAGAATTATTTTAAAACAAAATATTAATTTACCTCATTGAATAGCATCTTCCCAAATAAAATGATATGCCCAGAAGCATATACTTGACTTCCCTTAGTCACCAAAAATTGTTTGAACATCGAGTGACTTGTATTACCAAGCATAAAATTAATTTTCATTAACTTCCTGCAGGGAAATCAAAGGATTTGTATTAATTTATTTCAATACAGGTGTAAGTGTACAAGAAAATCAGAAGACATAATTTTGAATGACAAATTATTAAAGACAGTGAAGAAATAAATTTTAATTGCCTTATTTATTTATATCTCAAAATTACAAGTTTTATTGCAGTGAAATATAATTAATTACTTTAAAAGACTGACATTTGCCAAGTGCGTAAGGTGTCGCCAACATGTGTAGATAGCGGCGTGGAGGGCTACATTGTTTCACTCAGAGTGAATCACTCCTCCCACCACTGAAGCTTCCCCTTCTCTGTCTTGCCCGCCGTCAACACACTGCCGGTCGAGATAATCTCTTCGAGTGCACATGGGACATTCAAAATTTGGTGTCATATTATTTTCATTTCCAGAGGGTTTGAAAGTTTTAGGTCGACTTGCATTCTGTGTCGGATTACAATCAAGTATATACTGAATTTTGAGATTTTATATTCTTTATATACATGAATTGAGGTTTAATATTTTATAAGGCATTATTTACAATAATACTAATAGTCATACTTTTTTTTTTAAAACAATCCCATATTTTTAATGTATTTACTAGTTAAATTTTATTCACAGATAATGTACAGCTCTTGTTATACTAAACATGAAGTATATTAAGGCTAGAAGTTGTATTTCATTGATGTACATGTCAGAACCCTCAACTACTGAAATGCTGGATATATGGAAATTTATCGACTGTTCCCTGAAAAATGGTAGATAGGGAGTCCACTGTAATAGGTATACAGTGGTTTCAGCTTCGCAAAGAAACTTATCAGTACCTAATTTGCCCTTAAACTGGCACAGTAGTTGCTATATGACTGTCTTTATTGTAATTCTTTCTCTGATCTAAAGTGTATGTGGGATTCATTTTTCCTTGGACACACAAAAGAAATGGAAAACCTTTGGAATGGTATTTTTTAAAAATTGAAATTATTGTTTAAAATACCCTTCAGAGACATCTTAAAGAGTTCTACTGTATTAATTTTTGCCACTTAAAAGTTGCTGTTTTTATGCAGATCCGTGTTTTCTGAAAAAAAAAATATGTTTCCCATCAAAGGCAAGTAATTTTTTATAATATGGTTGGGTAAATAGTTTCTCTCATGATTAAACACCTTATTCACCATTGGTTTAATGTCATTACTTTTTAATTAGCTCCGGAAAATCTCTCTGAATGTGTTATATGCACTGCAAAATACACTTTGGACATAGGTGTGTTTTGAAGTGCAGCATATCGAAGCTCTTTACTTGAAAGGCAGAGTGAAGAAACATGTCCCGCCGGAACGGCTCATGTGACAGCTTGGCTTACCTGGTGGCGAGCGATCACAGAGAATTTGCTGTTCTGGTCCAGAAATAATCATTAATTAGGAACACACACGTTTCAA
>NQII01008187.1:44521-75879 GCA_002778355.1 Clitarchus hookeri
AAACTTTCTGTGATGGTACCCATGTTCAGTCAAATCTTATCTCTCCCACCTGACTTTCTTGATTTTATCTCTATCATATTGTGTGTTGTATGTTCTTGTACTTGGTTATACATGTATCTCATGTGGACTAATATCTAAGAAATAAAATAATTTCTATTGAAATATTGTTTTTTGTTTTGAAAAGAATGGGGCAAGTAGCCTGCAATGAGTCGTAAATAATTATTACGAACTGGGGCAGCGACCAACCACTGTTTATCAACCCAGGGGGGGTGATGTTCCCGCTGATTGAAAAGTAAAGGGCGATCACTACCTTCGTCACCCTATATATACTCTGCACCAATGCTGGCCATAAAACTGGCAGAAATTAAAGTATGACAGATTTAATATCTCACATATTTTTTACGTAATGGCAAGTTGGTAATTATAAGCACAGCTTGTGCCAAGGCTCTGATAACTTAGAGTTCCACCAGTTAAACTTTTAACATTATGAAATAAAACTCTGCATTATACCCAAAACGTTCATTTATACACCAGTAACAAATGTTCTTACCTTACTTCCAGCAAGGCAGGCCACCCACAGATTCCCTTCTGTGTCAATAGTCATTCCGTNGTAACAAATGTTCTTACCTTACTTCCAGCAAGGCAGGCCACCCACAGATTCCCTTCTGTGTCAATAGTCATTCCGTCGGGATATCCCTTGACACCATTTGTTTCAAAGTCAAAAGCTGTTCGCCTATTTGCTGAAATCATACAGCCAGCACATGCTTTACTCTTTTTGCTGCCAGTGTAAGGCTTTTATTTATTGCATATGAAAAACTAATGTTAATAGATAATCCCAAACTATTATGTTTTAGAATCTGGGTACTGTTACTCTAAACTGTTTATTGACTCAAAAGTGACATAAAAAGGTATACTGTATTTTGTATAAGAAGAAAAAAAACGCGCGCGCGTGCACACACACACACACACACACACTTGCACTCTCACACACTCACACTCTCTCTCACACACTCACTATCTCTCTCTCTCTCTCTCTCTCTCTCTCTCTCTCTCTCTCTCTCTCTCTCCCTTTCTTTCTCTCTCCCTTTTGCTATCTGTCTTTTTTAGGTTTGTAAATCATTAGAACAGAATAAAACCTTGTGACATTGCAGGACACTAAGGGCACTAATTCAATTAAAATTTTTTGCATCCCTCAAAAATAAGAAAAATTATATTTAAATAAATTTTTCTACAGATTTTACGAATGATACTGGTAAAAAATGGTTGTGCCTATAGGTTTATTTAGGATATAAGAGGTAATAATGGTCGGATACAAGAATTGTAAAGAGCAATGAAAAGAATTTTTGTACTGGTGAAATAACTTAGGCCGTTCAGTATCGTGAGGCACTACGGTGACAGTGAGCCAGTTAAAACCCAGCACAAAGTTAGATCGGGAACAGTTGATCCAAAGACTCAAACTAAAATGTCAGGTTGTCTTCCAGTCAGACTTTGCAACCATAAAAGGGACAAAAGTTCACAGGATAAAGGAGGGAACAACTGCAGTGTTTTGCAAATCACCGTCTGTGCTATTTGCCAAGAGAGGAGCAGTGGAAAAAGAACTGGACAGAATAGTACGAAATGTCGCCATCTACTCTGAGAAAATCGGAGTGGGTGACACTGCATTATCCATTGCAGACTCCTACTAAGGCTTTCACGTGCTTTCAGGAGGGGAGGTATTTTCAGTTATTGATTTATATTCTGCATACTCCCATCTTGCTGTGAGGGGAAACAGCCAACCCTCGCTGACTATTGACACTCATAAAGGACTGTACCGTTTTGTCTCTCCAATACTCAAAAGTATTTTTCAGGCAACAATAGACCGAATTTTGATTGGGCTGTCAGAAGTAATAGCATATTTAGATGATTTACTGGTTGTAGGTACTAGTCTAGAAGGATGATGGGTATCAGAAGTTAGAAGCTGTACTTAAGCGTTTGGCAGNGTACTAGTCTAGAAGGATGATGGGTATCAGAAGTTAGAAGCTGTACTTAAGCGTTTGGCAGAATTCAACATAAGAATCGGAGCAAAGAAGTGTACACTCCTACGTGAAAATGTAGTTTACTTAGGTCGTAAATTGATGCTGAGGGTATCCAGCCAACACAGGAGGTCAGAGTTGTCGTGGATGAACGTTCCTCAAGGAGCACGGCTGAGCTGCGGTCGTATTTTGGTTTGCTGCAACTCTGCGGTCGATTTTTGCCAAACCTTTCAGCTGTGCTGTTCCCATTACATGAATTGCTACATCAGAATATAAAATGGCATTGGACAGGGAACTCCTCGGAAGCAACGCTAATCTTCAGGCCATTGCTACAGTATTCAACGACCCATCAGCGACATACGAGAGCATCTGTAAAGCAGGGGAAAAGTTTGTGGTAGCTATGTACGATAAAGATTCTCTTACTGAAGATTTAGATGAGCTTAGATAATTTACTTACAAGAATACCATTGCTCGCCAGTCATTGAGTACTAACTTTNTACTGAAGATTTAGATGAGCTTAGATAATTTACTTACAAGAATACCATTGCTCGCCAGTCATTGAGTACTAACTTTGAACTGGCTTCATTGCCACCAACAGTATATTGCCTACTGCTTGCGGCTGGTACAGCAATGGCAACTCCCTAGAACCAGTCGTCCTCCATCTCCGGACAATTTGATACACATGGTAAGCTGTTGCTGTAAGAAGAGTTGCTCTCATCATTGTGAGCGCAGGAACGCAGGTCTACACTGCTCTTCCATGTGTTGCCACTGTAAGGAACTCTTGTACCAATGGGAATTGCTCAATCGATACTGAAGAAGACACTGTTGTGGAAGAATCTTTTTCGGAGAGACGTAAAATTTTGACATTATATTAGTAAACTGGACACTGCAAATAACAGTAAATTTCAAGTTTGTTGTTGTTATACTGANTAAAATTTTGACATTATATTAGTAAACTGGACACTGCAAATAACAGTAAATTTCAAGTTTGTTGTTGTTATACTGGCAACCCAAACACTACACTTGTTAAAATTCACAGAAATAACTCCAGTAATTGTGTTGGCATAATTTTTTAATTTTCTTATCCTGTTACTTTCTGTGGTTTTCTTGTTAACTGCAAGCAACATTAAAATGGAATAAAATTATTTGTATAATTTACCTGAGAAATTTATAGTTTAAATTAATAGCTCATTAACCGCATGTTCAGTACTAATTCACACTTATTCTAGGTTACCAATATGAAAACATTGAGCAGAATTTTATGTATGTCACTTAGTTTAGTCTTGAAACCGCTGAAGCGCACACACAATTGTTGGAGACTTTTCATCACATATTAAGAAAAATTATAAGATGCTCTGTACAAAGTTACAGCTTGTTGCAAATTTATACCAGGTATATATCTAAAACTCCTGGGCTAGATGACTTTCCATGTGCAGGTGTTGGGAAATGAGTCTGGTGTTTTCAACTGTAAATTAGAACAACTCCAAAACACATGATACCAAGGTAATGAATGATCTAAGACATGTGCACGAGTTAAACAAGGATACATTTCACCATTATACAACACAGCTAACAAGCCAGCTCGCAAAGTCATAAGTGACAAATTCTTTGAGGGTTTGCGTGCACATGACCAGCCAGCAAGACATTCACATGATGACTGCTACACAGTGGGTTCGTGATCTCCTCACTGTCTCACCCCATCCATCTCCTTTTCCTCTCTGCATATTGGGGCACACAGGTAAATAGTGGTTCTCAATGGGTGCGGGCTATTGCCCAAAAAGGACACCCTCAAACGGCACATATCAAGTTTTAAGAAATTTCTTATAATTCATGCAAGAAAGATAATTAATTTGTGTCTGAGCTGTTAAGTTTGTCTTCAGGTTTTCTGAATTTGAAATTCTAGTGGTAATTTGACAAGAGACTAAATTTTTAATCACTTAAAAACCTTAAGAATTCATTGTATCCTAGATATTGTTATTCCCCAAAACAAATGGGAGCATAAAATTTATCTCATAGATGTATAGAAGATGCTATTAAGTAAATTTTGCTACATGTTCATACAGTATTTCTACTCAGAGAGGAGATAAAAATTCTAAGGCTGGTATAATTTTTGTGAAGCTGAGACACATACAATGACTACACTGTAGTTTCACATGGATAGCGTCACAGAAACTTACATATTTGTCCTTTAGCTGCATCGAAGTCGAAGGCATCAACTTTTCGGCTCATGGAGTCAATGTAGTACATGGTTTTGCTGTCTGGTGACCAAGTTAGCCCGTTGGACACGTGAATGTCGGTGACGTGACAGACTGGGGTCTGGCCGCTGGTAATGCTATACAGCTTCCCAGTCTTCTGTAACGGGCCCAGCTCCAGAGTCTTCTCTATCGGGCCAATTGTTCCTGGCGAAACAGTCGCAGTGGAACATTTACTTGGGTGATACGTTTAAAGTCAAGTCACTGTACATACACTTGTCACAATACAACATAAATGCCACTCCTTGCTTGCAGGAGGAGTGTCAGTGCTAAAGAAGCAAAGTTATAATTAATTTGTAACCTCCACACAACTTGGTCACTAAAACTATTACCTATGGACCTTGCAATTCTGGGTTTGAATTTCAGCTAGGCAATGGATGTGTGTGCCACTTTGCTTTAAATTTAGTTGATATGCAAGGTAACACTTGGTTAGATAAAAGCTAAAGACATTTAAATAAAAAATATAATATGTCAACTTGTGCAAACAAGCAATAATTTTATAGCAAAGATATCATAAGTTTAATTTTCCTTCAAGCTGCTAAAGCTTGTATGTTGTAATATGTTGGTAGTTTAACATGTTCCTCTTTATCATTCTCTCAAGAGACAGTGAAAAGAAGAGTAATAATTCCCAGTAGTGCTGGTTTTCTTAGTATGTGGTCAGAAAACAAGCAGTGGCATGTCTCACGTGTAAAATATATAATTTATTCGAAGCCAGATGCAGGGACCAGCTAAGAACAAGCTTAACACGAGACTCTGGGTCGAGGCGACGTTCGGTCGTGGTCCCTCACTCTGAGACGTCCTTGATTTAGTAATGCATATTCCAAACCACACCTGTTTTCCTAAGGCCAATACGCGACAATAACCAGGGAAAGCTACACACACGAACAATCATTTATTTTAACACAAACTTATATTCTTGGGCCACTGAACATGAGATCCAGGAAACAGCATGGCATGCAAACCGAGTCAGACAAGTGAGTTAAGAGCATCCCACAAAAACAATAGCCAGTGCGGGCTTTAGAGTGGAGTTCAGCATCCACAAGCCAACAGTCGTCTGAACAAAATATGAATGCCTACATCAAAGGTGGCTAATGACTGAAGACAGCTGGAGAGCAGGGTTGTGCAAATATTCAGTGTACCAAAATTTAAAATTGCAACTTTCAGTTTAATTTATGTAAGAAATTTGGTTGCGAAAAGTTGTAAAGAAACAACAATTATCAATTTTGATTAATATTTGGGTGTTTATTGAGGGTTCATTTAGTGCACCAACAAATAAAATTTCAGTCTGTAAAGCATCTTGTTTTCATTATTTTATAACTAAAATAACTACATAAAATGGAAAATTAAATGTAGGCAAGCGCACCTGTGGTAAATACTGCATATCTTCCATTTTTTTTTGTTTTGGTTTTGCAACGAATTTGTCACGAGTAACTTGCTGAAATTTTATGAAATTCGTTAAACGTTTAAGGCTGAGCTCTTATGAAATAATTTTTATTTTTGTTTTAGTTTCATGAAAGTTTATAACATATTTTTCATTTTCGTTTCATGAGAAAACCATTTCATTCGCACAACACAACTTATTTAAAACTTTGATTAAAATGTCTGATTTTCCGAGAGTCTTGTTTTCTCGTGCTTGAGGGGCATGTTCACACTCGTTCACGCTACGGTAATATCACAGTTGCACTTGCATCATATTTTGAAAAATACTTGAGAAAACCATTCCCATTTGTTCTGTGCTTTCCCAACTGAATTTAGATACTTGACGCAATATCTTCCAAACAACACCGCTGGTGATGTGGTGATGTTAACCTATTCACGGTCAAGATCAATCTGGAACTGAAGTTGAGGGTTTACGACCGAGTTTGTTAGTCTGGCCCACGAGTTTCGCAGCAGTAATAGATTCCTTGTATTTTTTTACAGGAGCTTTGTGAGTGAGCCAGGATCATAATTCTCTCTTAATAATCAAAAAGCAAAGAGAGGTAGGTACAGTATGTGTTCACATCTCACCTGGAGTGTTTCCTTCCCATTTGTACAGCTGTTGAGAAAATTGTTGTTATTCAAGTCTCCCATTTTATCTTCAAATCCTCACATCTAACATGACTAAACTTTCTCTTTTACTATTTAGTTAAGAATTATTGAGAGACACAAAAATATTTGTAAAAAATAAATTTTTGTTTTCGGAAAAAATTAAATTTTTTTATTTATTTGGCAGACTTTTTTTTTATGAGAATTGTGTTTATATTGAACCTGAACAGGGCAAGGTGATGGGGGTATATTCTGAAATTGCCAAGCCAAAGCATTAATATAAATACAGAAAGAAACAAAGTTGCACACTCAGGCGATTTTTAGAGATAATTAGTTAAGAATACAAAAATCACAACTTCAAAGTTTTATTTGAATGAGAAAATAAAAAATTTTCTGAAGTCCCGTTATTTACAAAGTTGTTTTTCCCTTTTTTATTTTATTTTTGCTCCATGTACTTATTTGTGGACAAAAAGTTACATATCAGTACTTAATGGAATATTTGTTTAAATTAAATTAATTTTTTACATTAACTAAACATATCAAAATATTTCATTATTAAGTGATTCTGATTACAGATGATCATTAAGAAACTAACATGGTTAACAAAAGTTAATTGGAAACATTTTTATATAGTAGATATGTACTTAGTCACAATTAAATTACCATTTCGAAGCCCTAAGTTACACTTGTGAATTTGAGAAGTGTCTTCCAATTTGTTATGTATGCACTCATTGTGAATTGCGCATGTGCCATGTAAAGCATGAATTCATTCAAGCATAAAGTTTCCCATTATTTCAGCTTATTCATAAAAANAATTGCGCATGTGCCATGTAAAGCATGAATTCATTCAAGCATAAAGTTTCCCATTATTTCAGCTTATTCATAAAAAATTGTAACACTTTGCAATTATATTTTCAAGAGAATGTCTTCTTACCTGACCAGAGTCGACCCGTTGGATCAGCCTTNATTGTAACACTTTGCAATTATATTTTCAAGAGAATGTCTTCTTACCTGACCAGAGTCGACCCGTTGGATCAGCCTTGCCGTCATTGAAACTGTTGTTGGTCCCGTCATCGACAGACACCACTGTCTCAACTTTAGTTGGTACGCTGCTCTCTCCATCCCAGGTTAAAACAGAAAGGTGGCGACCCACATTTATGGCGAACTGATCTTTTTTACCCTCTATGGGAATGATAAAGTTGACAATTCCTCCATCTGTAAATAACATACTATGTAGTGTCATACATAACAGTAAATGGTTTGTGTGAAACAGTTTTGTCATAGCATCACTTTTGCTNATAACATACTATGTAGTGTCATACATAACAGTAAATGGTTTGTGTGAAACAGTTTTGTCATAGCATCACTTTTGCTGGTTTGCGGTTGACTGAGGATGTTTGAAAGCCTTACATAGTTTGTTCTTGCAGCCCGTTCCGTATCCTGTCATACACGAGAATTACCATTGCAACGGATGTAATAACTTACTCATGCATCCGTGTAGTGAAAATGTGAAGTGCTTAGAAATATAATTATGTCGCCATGACATCAGTTGTTACGCTAATGCGTATTATACGAAACAAAATGAAAACAAATTTCAGTTTTAACTAATTCAAACAGTGAATTTTTAGTATGATGTTATGTCACAGTACTACTTTACAGTATTTACTGCCTGTATTACTGTAAGCACGTCACTTTATGTGCATGATAAAATGTATTATACAGATATGGGCAGAGGTTTTTATCAAAGGTACATATACGTACTAATATGCTAGCTGTCTCCTGATAGTGTAATATAAATAATCACATATACTGCTTGTTGGTTATGGCTCAGTCATGTGGACACAGTTTAGAAAATGTCAGTCAAGAGTGTGTGGCTACTTTAAAGCGAAAACCTGAGTTATAACCTGAGGCAAATTCAATGTGGATAGGCTGCTGCCAGCTGGTCTCACTGAGTGACAGATGGGTCATTCATTGAACAGCAAGCCTGCCCTGAGGGGTGGGGGAGGTAGTTGGTGACGGTTGAGCACTTCCCTCATTGGTAGTGCACCAAAGAGTAAATATTAAGGTTTAGTGTCTTCATGTTTTAAGTATCTGTTAACAGTTAGTCTGGGCTTGTTTTCGTGTATGTTTTTTTGGCAACATAGCTCTACAATGGCGTACATCTAAAATAATCTTTCAATTAATTGCTTACCTGCATTGCAAGTAACGTTCAAAGAACGATGCTAATAGTGCATAACGTATACAGCCAGTATCACAGAAATTGGGGAAATATAAGATGATCTTGATGTTGCGTCCCACACGATACATCNATAACGTATACAGCCAGTATCACAGAAATTGGGGAAATATAAGATGATCTTGATGTTGCGTCCCACACGATACATCGTCAATGAGGAGGATGTCAGTGTTTAATATTAAGTGTTATTGTATTATATAATGTGAATATAGATTAGAATTATATTAAAGAAGGACTGGCAGTTTGCCTTAAGACTTATGTTGTGATGAGTAAAATACTGATAGTGCTTGTAAATCTGTGCTAACCATCGATTACATGAGGATGAGTCGCCAATGGTCAGGCGGCCCAGTAATCTTGATTGTTAGCATTGGCTGGTAAATATGTACCAGTNCATGAGGATGAGTCGCCAATGGTCAGGCGGCCCAGTAATCTTGATTGTTAGCATTGGCTGGTAAATATGTACCAGTCAGTCATGCACTCCAGCGGGGGTGACGTCCTGACGTACAGGCCTCGGATCCACGTGACACAGCTGGAGGAGATGTAAGGTTAAGGTACTGAGCGGAGAGAGCAGATGGGTATGAGAGTCTGTAGCGGACTGATGTCCGGTTGTAGTGGGCATGATCTGTAGTAAACTCTATGTTTTAAGTTGTAGACGTGTTCTTTTACCGTTGATGACCCCGCTTATCGTTTAATATAGTGCACCATGTTAAAGTGATATTTAATACATTTACGTTAATTCAGCAGAGGTAGCACTACAGACAGAGTTACTCTTGTGAACACTTGCATCTCTGCTCGGGCACAGCATTGGTGCTAGATAAATATTCTTGTTTCTGAAACTTTTTTAAAACTTACCTCTGTGTGNGTGCTTGAGGGGCATGTTCACACTCGTTCACGCTACGGTAATATCACAGTTGCACTTGCATCATATTTTGAAAAAAATACTTGAGAAAACCATTCCCATTTGTTCTGTGCTTTCCCAACTGAATTTAGATACTTGACGCAATATCTTCCAAACAACACCGCTGGTGATGTGGTGATGCTAACCTATTCACGGTCAAGATCAATTTGGAACTGAAGCTGAGGGTTTACGACCGAGTTTGTTAGTCTGGCCCACGAGTTTCGCAGCAGTAATAGATTCCTTGTATTTTTTTACAGGAGCTTTGTGAGTGAGCCAGGATCATAATTCTCTCTTAATAATCAAAAAGCAAAGAGAGGTAGGTACAGTATGAGTTCACATCTCACCTGGAGTGTTTCCTTCCCATTTGTACAGCTGTTGAGAAAATTGTTGTTATTCAAGTCTCCCATTTTATCTTCAAATCCTCACATCTAACATGACTAAACTTTCTCTTTTACTATTTAGTTAAGAATTATTGAGAGACACAAAAATATTNTCACCTGGAGTGTTTCCTTCCCATTTGTACAGCTGTTGAGAAAATTGTTGTTATTCAAGTCTCCCATTTTATCTTCAAATCCTCACATCTAACATGACTAAACTTTCTCTTTTACTATTTAGTTAAGAATTATTGAGAGACACAAAAATATTAGTAAAAAATAAATTTTTGTTTTCTGAAAAAAGTTAATTTTTTTTATTCATTTGGCAGACTTTTTTTATATGAGAATTGTGTTTATCTTGAACCTGAACAGGGCAAGGTGATGGGGGTATATTCTGAAATTGCCAAGCCAAAGCATTAATATAAGTACAGAAAGAAAAAAAGTTGCACACTCAGGTGATTTTTAGAGATAATTAGTTAAGAATACAAAAATCACAACTTCAAAGTTTTATTTGAATGAGAAAATAAAAAATTTTCTGAAGTCCCATTATTTACAAAGTTGTTTTTCCCTTTTTTATTTTATTTTTGCTCCATGTACTTATTTGTGGACAAAAAGTTACATATCAGTACTTAATGGAATATTTGTTTAAATAAATTAATTTTTTACATTAACTAAAAATATCTAAATATTTAATTTTTAAGTGATTCTGATTACAGATGATCATTAAGAAACTAACATGGTCAACAAAAGTTGATTGGAAACATTTTTATATAGTAGATATGTACTTACTCACAATTAAATTATCATTTCAAAGCCCTAAGTTACACTTGTGAATTTGAGAAGTGTCTTCCAATTTGTTATGTATGCACTCATTGTGAATTGTGCATGTGCCATGTAAAGCATGAATTCATTCAAGCATAAAGTTTCCCATTATTTCAGCTTATTCATAAAATATTGTAACACTTTGCAATTATATTTTCAAGAGAATGTCTTCTTACCTGACCAGAGTCGACCCGTTGGATCAGCCTTGCCGTCATTGAAACTGTTGTTGGTCCCGTCATCGACAGACACCACTGTCTCAACTTTAGTTGGTACGCTGCTCTCTCCATCCCAGGTTAAAACAGAAAGGTGGCGACCCACATTTATGGCGAACTGATCTTTTTTACCCTCTATGGGAATGATAAAGTTGACAATTCCTCCATCTGTAAATAACATACTATGTAGTGTCATACATAACAGTAAATGGTTTGTGTGAAACAGTTTTGTCATAGCATCACTTTTGCGGGTTTGCGGTTGACTGAGGATGTTTGAAAGCCTTACATAGTTAGTTCTTGCAGCCCGTTCTGTATCCTGTCATACACGAGAATTACCATTGCAATGGATGTGATAACTTACTCATGCATCCGTGTAGTGAAAATGTGAAGTGCTTAGAAATATAATTATGTCGCCATGACATCAGTTGTTACGCTAATGCGTATTATAAGAAACAAAATGAAAATAAATTTCAGTTTTAACTAATTCAAACAGTGAATTTTTAGTATGATGTTATGTCACAGTACTACTTTACAGTATTTACTGCCTGTATTACTGTAAGCACGTCACTTTATGTGCATGATAAAATGTATTATACAGATATGGGCAGAGGTTTTTATCAAAGGTACATATACGTACTAATATGCTAGCTGTCTCCTGATAGTGTAATATAAATAATCACATATACTGCTTATTGTTTATGACTCAGTCATGTGGATACAGTTTAGAAAATGTCAGTCAAGAGTGTGTGGCTACTTTAAAGCAAAAACCTGAGTTACAACCTGAGGCAAATTCGATGTGGATAGGCTGCTGCCAGCTGGTCTCACTGAGTGACAGATGGGTCATTCATTGAACAGCAAGCCTGCCCTGAGGGGTGGGGGAGGTAGTTGGTGATGGTTGAGCACTTCCCTCATTAGTAGTGCACCAAAGAGTAAATATTAAGGGTTAGTGTCTTCATGTTTTAAGTATCTGTTAACAGTTAGTCTGGGCTTGTTTTCGTGTATGTTTTTTTGGCAATATAGCTCTACAATGGCGTGCATCTAAAATAATCTTTCAATTAATTGCTTACCTGCATTGCAAGTAACGTTCAAAGAACTATGCAAATAGTGTATAACGTATACAGCCAGTATCACAGAAATTGGGGAAATATAAGATGATCTTGATGTTGCGTCCCACACGATACATCGTCAATGAGGAGGATGTCAGTGTTTAATATTAAGTGTTATTGTATTATATAATGTGAATATAGATTAGAATTATATTAAAGAAGGACTGGCAGTTTGCCTTAAGACTTATGTTGTGATGAGTAAAATACTGATAGTGCTTGTAAATCTGTGCTAACCATCGATTACATGAGGATGAGTCGCCAATGGTCAGGCGGCCCAGTAATCTTGATTGTTAGCATTGGCTGGTAAATATGTACCAGTCAGTCATGCACTCCAGCGGGGGTGACGTCCTGACGTACAGGCCTCGGGTCACGGGTCACGAGACACGATGACCCTTAGCAATGACGTGGGGATCCACGTGACACAGCTGGAGGAGATGTACGGTTAAGGTACTGAGCGGAGAGAGCAGATGGGTATGAGAGTCTGTGGCGGACTGATGTCCGGTTGTATTGGGCATGATCTGTAGTAAACTCTATGTTTTAAGTTGTAGACGTGTTCTTTTACCGTTGATGACCCCGCTTATTGTTTAATATAGTGCATCATGTTAAAGTGATATTTAATACATTTACGTTAATTCAGCAGAGGTAGCACTACAGACAGAGTTACTCTTGCGAACACTTGCGTCTCTGCTCGGGCACAGCATTGGTGCTAGATAAATATTCTTGTTTCTGAAACTTTTTTAAAACTTACCTCTGTGTGTGAGAATTTTTTACACAGACCTGGAATATTGCACTTGATGATGCTTCAGAAGCTTGCTTAAATGCATGCCACCTGACCTAAAACCATCATCGGATATGAGGTGACTTGAACAAGGGATGATCCACTCTAAAAACCTTGATGTTAAGATCAGCCCAAATCTCTTCCCTCCACTCCACTTGAACAAGGGTTGGTCTGCCCCCAAGAGTGGACGTAGACACCACCCGCCTGACTGCCAGTTACCATTTTGCAACCCAACATAACTCAGCTGCCATCCCCCAATTTCCTTCCCCCCTTTCCCAATCTTGCACGCAGTCAGTTCACGCAACTGATGGGGAGTGAAGGTAAGAAGGAGCAGCGTGTCACCCCCACGCGCCCCTGACCCTTAGGACGTCCACCGCACCGCTATATATTGAGTTACAGCCCCAGAAATTAGGAGTTGTACTTCTTCAGCCATCGCTTGCGCTTCTTTCTCTTACAAGCACCACTGTACTCTGCCGCTTGCAACCACTAGCCAACCATCTGTTAGGGACGAGCAGCCTTAGCATTTGAGTTACCCTCGAAGGCATTCAGAGGCTGTGCTCACTATGCAGACCGCCTCACAGCGACTTGATCTGCGACTTCAACTCACGAAGTTTGCCAGACAGCAAGATTAGGGAAGAATGACTTAGGCCATGTTTCTGCTCGGGTCAAATCTGACTGACTTTTTTAGTGAGATTGGCAATAAAGACTCGAATTGGTAGAGCTTCCTACTGGAGAATATTGTCTATTCTGAATAAACCCTGCAACCCTTAATTCTGGAGTTTTGTCTGCTTATTGGAGAGGGGTTATCCCTATTTCACTTGTCATTATCTGCAGTCCTCGTTAACCCAGTAACCTACCACATCCACAGCGACTTCTTGGCAAGGAATTGGGGAACCAGAAATACATGCTTAGACAAGAATAAAAAAATTCCAGTGGCGAGCAATTGCGCCTCAAAGGAGGGATCACCATTGCAACTTGATTCACAGTACTGTGGCTGTTCAGTCGGTTTTGTTTGGACCTGGGTCCTTCGGACACCACTGTCAGGCACAGTACCCAGAAGTTGGCACTAGGTAACACACACAGGTTAAATGCAAGCTACTGTCACCACCTCCAACAATCCAGCACGCGACCACAATTCGCCACTGGGTGTTGGAATTGGAGGGTTGGTGTAACAGACAGACAAAGCATACATACTGAGCCTACCCCCGTGATTTTACGTTGGGTGCAGAGGTATGGGGGACTGCAAAGTGCCTACCTAATCCTGATCTTCCATGGGCAGGGAACACTGGTACACTTCTGGGTTGCCTCGGAGATCCCTGTAGCACTGACCAACCCCCCACTCCTACTGATGTCTTTCTCCAAGCGAGTGGGAGAGAGTCGCTGCAGGACAAGAAACCCAAGATTCAATTCCCCAAGGATCTCCGGCTTAGGCAGCGTATACGAAGCAGAGAGAGCTCGCCCAGCTCGCACTGCAGCAGTAAGTCAATGAACCCCCTCAATATCAACCCAGGCTCTTCCAGCCACCCACCAAGACCCCAGGTGCCCACAGACATTTGGCTGCACCTGAAAGAACGCAACCCAAGGGTATACAACATGTCTACATGGCCAAACGAGATTACGCTCAAAAGAGATGCAGGAACATGTTACCTGTAGAGCCAGCCATTCCCTGATGACTGTTCTCCCCACCTACTAAGATGCCTGGTCCTCGCAATCCTTGGATAGGGCGAGAAGTGCCTAGCATCCAGCAACTCTGGTAATTATGACCTTAAGCTTGAGACCCACAACGGCCCCTATACAAGACGTTGGTAGTCCGCACCGAAAGAGAAACAACTAGATGCGGGCCTAAGCCATACCTGGGGAGTCATCAACTTGAATATTAAAGAGAAAAAATATATATACGTAACATACACATCTTTCGTATATAGTCGTGGAGAAAAAAAAGAAATATTAAACGCATATGGAATGACAAAGGGAATAATGATAAGGTGACAAGAGGAGCAAATGAGAAAAGCATTATGGAAACAGATGACAAAAATACACTACTGATGATACTTTGTACAGTGTCTGTTGTCTACCTGAAGGAACAGTTGTGCTACAGTTTTCGTAGTNCCTGGTAATTATGACCGTAAGCTTGAGACCCACAACGGCCCCTATACTCGAGTAAGGACAAGACGTTGGTAGTCCGCACCAAAAGAGAAATGACTAGATGCGGGCCTAAGCCATACCTAGGCAGTCATCAACTTGAATATTAAAGGGGGAAAAAAAAAACGTAACATACATATCTTTTGGATATAGACGTGGAGAAAAAAAGAAATATTAAACGCATATGGAATGACAAAGGCAATAATGATAAGGTGACAAGAGGAGCAAATGAGAAAAGCATTATGGAAACAGATGACAAAAATACACTACTGATGATACTTTGTACAGTGTCTGTTGTCTACCTGAAGGAACAGTTGTGCTACAGTTTTCGTAGTCTTAACTCTGAGGTGTTCACAGCCTCAGTCCACATTACTTACAGTTACGCATCCCAGCAAACTATCCTCAAGCTTACACGGTGTACAGTACCTATTTGGGCAGTAGAGATTTTCTTAGTTGCTGGATTGTACTTGTTCACTGTTGAGGCGTTGATGTCGACGTAATATAGCACTTGGTTGTCTGCGTCCCAGTGAGGCGCCTCTCCCAGCAGAGTTGTTGGACCTACCACTTCAATGTGAGGAGATGCCATCTTGAACCTTTATAATTTACACAGGGAATTCAGTTTCTATTAAAATCACTGTTAGTGCAACAAAATATGTAAAATTATCACATGTGAAACAAAATACGATTAACATGGTTTATTGTGATAATTTCACTATTGCGTTGCTTACCAAAAGGAAGCCCATTAAAAGGTGAATTTAGTAAAGTGCCAAATTACCAAATTTCCAGAAAAATGTTAATGTAATTCACAATTTATAAAATGACTTAATTTTTTGGTTTTTTAAAATTTAAATGGATGTGTGTGATAGAATTGTCATAAACATATGTTGAAATTATTTCTGCTACTGTGGTTGTCCAAAGTACTCTTCCATGTTCTGCCTGTTCCTTTTTGAAGTTTTATTTTCAGATTCTGCAGAATAATGTGTGGCAGTTTTAATAATAATTTAATAACAGNTGTAATTCACAATTTATAAAATGACTCTTAATTTTTTGGTTTTTTAAATTTAAATGGATGTGTGTGATAGAATTGTCATAAACATATGTTGAAATGATTTCTGCTACTGTGGTTGTCCAAAGTACTCTTCCATGTTCCGCCTGTTCCTTTTTGAAGTTTTATTTTCAGATTCTGCAGAATAATGTGTGGCAGTTTTAATAATAATTTAATAATAGTTAGTTGTATACTGAATTTTATAGGTAAAGTGGACAAAATGGAGGTAGAAATATGGGAGATTGAAATTCTTTATATTTCACAGCACCTAAAATAAACAGGGACACAGTGAGGAAGAAGAAGATTTTTTCTGGATTAAACAATAGTAACAGGTAATAACATTTCATCACATGTTGCTGAATCCAACCTATGACTTTAAGCATAATAATGGTTCTACTTTGAAAGCATATTTGGAAAATCATATTTTTCCTGGTGAATTTTCTGTTTGAAATTTTGATAATGGCTACAAGCAGGCCGCTAGGCAAACAAAAGTACATAAAAGGACAAGAATTCAAGTACTTACAGTCTAGAACTTGTCAACNTAGTTAGTTGTATACTGAACTTTATAGGTAAAGTGGACAAAATGGAGGGAGAAATGTGGGAGATTGAAATTCTCTGTATTTCACAGCACCTAAAATAAACAGGGACACAGTGAGGAAGAAGAAGATTTTTTCTGGATTAAACAATAGTAACAGGTAATAACATTTCATCACATGTTGCTGAATCCAACCTATTACGTTAAGCATAATAATGGTTCTACTTCGAAAGCATATTTGGAAAATCATATTTTCCTGGTGAATTTTTCTGTTTGAAATTTTGATAATGGTTACAAGCAGGCCGCTAGGCAAACAAAAGTACATAAAAGGACAAGAATTCAAGTACTTACAGTCTAGAACTTGTCAACAGGCTTACGCACAAAGGACGACACATTTTTCACGTAGTTGTGCGATCTCTACATTTTGCTGGCTAGACCAGCTTCATCAGGCGTGTCCTAAAACTCGCAGCCTGATGAAGCTGGCTTGGCCAGCAAAACGTAGCGATCGTGCAACTGCGTGAAAAATGTGTCGTCCTTCTTCGTATGTCTGCCTGTTGACAAGTACTAGACCGTGACAAGGTTTCCACTGAAATTCCATTTTGGAATTCTCTGACTTTTCCGTTTTCCAGGCAGAATCTTACCATTTTCCCTGACCTATTTTCAGGACAGAAATCTTCAAATACTACATTTTTCCACTGCTGACAGAACAAATATGCTATCAGTGAAGTATAATTAAATTACACTGCAACAGACCAAGCAAATAGAGCAAACTCTTTATTCAGCCAATCTATATTTCTCGCAAAGTATNCTGACTTTTCCGTTTTCCAGGCAGAATCTTACCATTTTCCCTGACCTATTTTCAGGACAGAAATCTTCAAATACTACATTTTCCCACCGCTGACAGAACAAATATGCTATCAGTGAAGTTGAATTAAATTACACTGCAACAGACCAAGCAAATAGAGCAAACTCTTTATTCAGCCAATCTATATTTCTCGCAAAGTATGCTACTGACTTCACATGAGCGCCCATTACAAACACAAAAATACTTTATTTTGTTTATATAGACCCTATGTTACTTGACAAAAATGAATTATTTCTTGTACACAAACTTAAAAATGGAAATTTTAAATAGCGTATGCTTATAATTAATTGACCCTATATTCACACAAGTAACAACTTTTGCAGAGTAGCAAATCATTTACATTTTCCCTGACCAATGGTCTTTGTGTGCTGAAGGGTGTAACTCACCTACCTACTGGACTGGCNCGTGTGTTGAGGGGTGTAACTCACCTACTTACTGGACTGGCGGTACAAAAGTTGACTGCAAATACAAAGCTAATGGTTGAGGACAAGATTTTGTGGTATCATTTCAAAGTAAATTTCAGTTTTAAAAATATAGGATTTTAGTGTTATTGGTTTCAATACTGTGGATTTACAAATTAAAACTTCAAAACTACAATCACGCATTATTAGAGCCAAGATTCTGTGGTACTATTTTAAACCAAACTACATGATTAAAAATTGTAGGTTTTGTTTTTGACATAAAATATGTATTATGTGTGTATTAACAGAATTAATGTTTATATTTTTATATAAGGTTAACAATGATTCATCCATACAAGCCTGTTTCCATTAAATATTTAACTATCATGCAACCAGAGAAACAAAATATTTGTTTTTTCTGGCACATATGTTGAAGTTACTACACAGTGTGAATTNTATTTGTTTTTTCTGGCACATATGTTGAAGTTACTACACAGTGTGAATTTTCTTTTTGTCACTTTCTTACAAGAACTGCTGTAAAAGGGTTGTGAGGGAAAGATATTCCATCACTGAAATAAAACAATTTTTTTATTTGCTTTTATGATTTAACTTATTTTATTTTATTATTATTAAACTGTATCTATGCAGTATGTAATACTTAATGTTCTTTTTAATTTTACTCAACCTGAGTTGACAAATGAAAATTGATTTTTTTCTTTCTTTTTATTTTCAATTATTTTAAGGAAACCATTGAATCGAATATCTACATAATTTTTATTACCATTTAGTTTATAAATTTTGAGTACANTTTTAAGGAAACCATTGAATCGAATATCTACATAATTTTTATTACCATTTAGTTTATAAATTTTGAGTACAGATTATTAGTCATGGGTTTAAAGATAGAATTGTGTATTTCGGCTCACTTTTGTTTTATTTTGTGTTTTAACTTAAATTCTGGTGTTAAGTGGAGCACTAACTTGCATTTCAGCATTAGTATTGTTTTATCGCTAGTCATCATGTGATCTAGTCTGTAGTGATGAAGCACCAGGACTCCAGTTCAGCCACAGCAGGTATAATGAATGACAGCTGCCACGAGAGTGGCACAGCAACGAACTTCCTGGGCCATCCTGCCGATGCAGTGTNTTGACCCTATATTCACACAAGTAACAACTTTTGCAGAGTAGCAAATCATTTACATTTTCCCTGACCAATGGTCTTTGTGTGCTGAAGGGTGTAACTCACCTACCTACTGGACTGGCGGTACAAAAGTTAACTGCAAATACAAAGCTAATGGTTGAGGACAAGATTTTGTGGTATCATTTCAAAGTAAATTTCAGTTTTAAAAATANACTGCAAATACAAAGCTAATGGTTGAGGACAAGATTTTGTGGTATCATTTCAAAGTAAATTTCAGTTTTAAAAATATAGGATTTTAGTGTTATTGGTTTCAATACTGTGGATTTACAAATTAAAACTTCAAAACTACAATCACGCATTATTAGAGCCAAGATTCTGTGGTACTATTTTAAACNGTGGATTTACAAATTAAAACTTCAAAACTACAATCACGCATTATTAGAGCCAAGATTCTGTGGTACTATTTTAAACCAAACTACATGATTAAAAATTGTAGGTTTTGTTTTGACATAAAATATGTATTATGTGTGTATTAACAGAATTAATGTTTTTATTTTTACATAAGGTTAACAATGATTCATCCATACAAGCCTGTTTCCATTAAATATTTAACTATCATGCAACCAGAGAAACAAAAGATTTGTTTTTTCTGGCACATATGTTGAAGTTACTACACAGTACGAATTTTCTTTTTGTCACTTTCTTACAAGAACTGCTGTAAAAGGATTGTGAGGGAAAGATATTCCATCACTGAAATAAAACAATTTTTCTATTTGCTTTTATGATTTTATTTTATTATTATTAAACTGTATCTATGCAGTATGTAATACTTAATGTTCTTTTTAATTTTACTCAACCTGAGTTGACAAATGAAAATTGATTTTTTTCTTTCTTTTTATTTTTAATTATTTTAAGGAAACCATTGAATCGAATATCTACATAATTTTTATTACCATTTAGTTTATAAATTTTGAGTACAGATTGTTAGTCATGGGTTTAAAGATAGAATTGTGTATTTCGGCTCACTTTTGTTTTATTTTGTGTTTTAACTTAAATTCTGGTGTTAAGTGGTGCACTAACTTGCATTTCAGCATTAGTATTGTTTTATCGCTAGTCATCATGTGATCTTGTCTGTAGTGATGAAGCACCAGGACTCTAGCCCAGCCACAGCAGGTATAATGAATGACAGCTGCCACGGGAGTGGCACAGCAACGAACTTCCTGGGCCATCCTGCCGACGGCAGTGTTCTGCCGGCTTCGAGGAGGTGGAGGCAGAGTGACTTTGCGACTCCTCCACACGACTGTGGTAGGTGCCTTATTACCTTGCCCTTGGCCACCCCCCAGCAGAACATCAGGGTCACCCACTGCATGCCTGTTACGCCATTATATATATGTAGGAAACTGTCTAAATGAAGCTCTTGGAGTCCGTTAGCCAACACAGCGTTAGGGGAAAGAGGGATGGGCGCTGGAGCTAGTGAGCCAGTTACGTCTTTGAATATTTCTTCAGAGGACCTGTGAAAATATGTCCGTGCTCCCGTCACCTCATAGCAAAGGACAGATTATACTGCGATAGGATAATATGTTCCTGGTGGATGCAGGAGTTTTGGAGGAACGCAGCCTAGTAAAATACACAGTATGGGGATGCGAGTTCTTCCCATAATTCTTTTAGTATAAAAGATATTGTGGATGGTCAATAAGCTGGTCACCTTCCTTGTTCAAGGATATTGTGTGTGTTTAGTACGTTAGCCATACCCACATATTCTGCCTCAGTAACTTGCATGATCTTGGAGAATTTTCATGGCAGGGGCAGTTAGTTCATAAAGTGTTTTATGCGTTGTCTATAATTATGGCAAAGATTATGCTTCACATCAACAGTAATTTTTTTGCACGAAAAGCAGCAGTTTTTGGCTAGCGTAAAGTCAATTAAATCGGTCAAAAAGAGCGAGCAAAGGAATGGGGTTGTACTTAGCAGGATGTGAAACTAGTAATGTGAAGTGCAAAAACTGAATGGGACACAACACATTCACTGCTGATGATACTTTTATAAGTGTCAGCTGAACCCAATGTGGCAGACTCTCATAAGCATTTTCGCACCAGTACCCTGTAGTTTTCAGAACTGACGTAATTCAGTATTAAGTAATTATGGAACCCAAACTACAAGTTGTTACGTATTTCAGCTTTGTTCCAGCAGTAAATGTGTTATAAAGACTTATGGTAGCACAGAGGAAACCATTATGGTTGAGATGGTGGCCTCGGGCAGAGAGATAATTAGTATTTTTTGGAACACTGGTTGTGTGAATTTCCTCTGCCTCGTGGGCTGGCCAAGGGACTGAGAACCTCAGTAAGGTAAAGGCAGTGCNCACTGCTGATGATACTTTTATAAGTGTCAGCTGAACCCAATGTGGCAGACTCTCATAAGCATTTTCGCACCAGTACCCTGTAGTTTTCAGAACTGACGTAATTCAGTATTAAGTAATTAAGGAACCCAAACTACAAGTTCTTACATATTTCAGCTTTGTTCCAGCAGCAAATGTGTTATAAAGACTTATGGTAGCACAGAGGAAACTATTATGGTTGAGACGGTGGCCTCGGGCAGAGAGATAACTTGTAGTATTTTTGGGACACTGGTTGTGTGAATTTCCTCTGCCTCGTGGGCTGGCCAAGGGACTGAGAACCTCAGTAAGGTAAAGGCAGTGCACGGGAAGCTGGCGGTAAGCGGTCTCTCAGCCTGCCGTTGATAAGGAGGCACTACAGAGAGATGGTAAGGCACAGTGTCGTCATGGAAAACAGTATTAGTTGGCAGTGCTGTGCGATAAGCTGGCCTCTGCGTAGCTGGCTCAGCAGAAAAGATGTGCACTTTAGCACATGCCTCGTGCAGTAACATAAACGTAGTGCCCCATGAAGCTTGTATGCCGAAGCTGCGTGGGTCGGAGGTAGTGGGATTGCTCCTGACTGGCATGAGAATGTCCTATGCCTGTTGTACACAAATAACACTCTGCAAGATGAAACTGTGAGCTGAAACGTTTCACCATGTCCCTAAAATATTATTGAACGTGCATCATAAAAATTTAACTCCAACCAGGCACGTTGGCTATTGAGTATATTTATTTAGTATGTTTCATTTTAATTTGATACCCATGAACGTATTGATGATGTGATAGGTAAGGTGAGGTAGGTGGGCTGGGCGCACATAGTCGTAGTGTGTGGTAGTCAGTTGCCATGAGAGTGTGACAAGTGGTTGCAAGTAGGTCTGGCGTATGCATACCAGCCAGCAGGTAACTGCAAATGCAGGTATTCTGGTGCAATGGGATTACTTTCTTGCTGCTGCAGTTCTTCTGAATGGCAGTTGTATAACTCCCCAAGTGACTGTGGTGGCCCATCTCTTCGCCCCCTTGCCCTTCATGGCAGGGTATACGAGACCTACTCATGCCTGTTTTGCGACTTCTAATTTTTTTTCAATTTAGGGACAGTGTTCTCTCTACCATCCCTATCGGTCTGTCTAAAATGTTGGGCTCGAATGGTATTTGAGAGTGACAGCACTTCAGGGGCTTGTACCAAGCTAAATAACTAAATCTGAATCAATCCAGGAACATTGTGCATATGAGAGTACACATGTGTGAAAGAGAGAGAGACACACATGCATGCACACACCATACTATAAATTTATGAACTACAGTACGTTCATATTCTTTAATTTTTCTTCACTGCACCTTTCAACACGGCATATTGTATTCTTCCAAACTGTGAAATGTTACTGACGTAACCGTATCGCACCTACAACAGAATGTATAGCCGCTAGTAATTGGTGACGGACTGCGCCGGTGTGGTGGTTACAGACAGTTTGCCTCCCGCCACATTGCCATGTTGAACTGGGCTTGATTCCCAGCAGGGTGAAGCCATGATCGTCGCACGTGGGTTTTCTTCATCCTTCCATTTTTACAACTATTGTGTTCAATTACTGCTTTCCTCTTCTTCCCCGTTTCATCAGCACTGAAGATTCAAGCAATTAAGGGATGTGCCTGGCTGGGGCTTGAAGTGAGTTGCAGAAGTTTGCTAGAAAATATGCAATTCATTAACTAGTGGTGTCGGAACGTGAAAAGTATTGAAGAAACACTTTGTACCGAAAGACAAGTTCAAAGTTCTAATTTCAAATCCCAAAGGATTACTATATTTTATGAGCGTGAAAATGGTTAAAATTGTATTTTCAGGATCAGTTTTACTTACTACATTCACTATTAGAGTTGTCTTTGGACTTGCTGCATATTTTTATCTGTATTAGCCACAAAAATATATGGTCACCGCTTAGTCACGTTCAGGCAGGTCGCCAGCAGGAAGACTGCGCCAGTGGAGTGCCTTGTGCATAGAGGTGATGAAGCAAATGGTGAGAGAGCAAGAGATGGCCTCAGAGCACACACATTTTGAGGTCCCAAAAGCACAAAATAGCTGAGGCAGGCAGAACACTTCAGTACTGCCCAAATCTCTCTCGCTTACTCACTCAGTAATGATGGGTCAATTTCACTTAACTGGGTTATAATCCAATACTGTACTTACATTGTACTGCTTGATTCTCAGTTCTACTTTGAATGTGTTCATAATAATTTAACATAACTTGAACAATGTGCATCTATTTTATTTGTGCTGCAACAAAATCACATTGAGCGCACTCGTGTGCGACGTCCTGCACGGTCGGTAACAATTGAACCGTATATTCTTGGATGGCATCACCACATTTGAAGAGTTGTTGCATGGAGATATAAATAGGATAGATAAATTTTCTCTCNCCCCCCTCCACTAATTGAATATTGAAACCAATCAGTCTCCCAGCAGCAGTTCTGGACCCTGCCCCAGGCCATGCTGTCAGCACAACCTTGCATACATACAGCCACCACCTCCCTCCAGAGTCATGAAGTTACTGTCACTGTGCACAATGCTAAAGTAACAATATATTGTGCGTATATGCGTATAGTATAGTATATTGCAACACTGTGTGACATCTATAATAGCAGTAGTGGCGGTACCTATGCAAAAATGCAGCACACAGCTATCAATCCAATAAAATACAATTCATTACGATGAATTCTAACGTCATAAATAATGCAGTACCATACATGTTTTAACAAAATCAACAAATATAACTACCTACCTAACCATAACACTGTCAATAACAATATTTAAAATTTGGTTTAATCAAATAAATACAAAATAATTAAAAACTATTTAATGTTGTTAACATGTAACATATAGTTTATTCATGAAATGTGCTAATATGTTTGGCCAAGTCCCAGTTATATTGAATTAATGAGGTTCTACCCACAGTCGTGACCACGGGGTCAGTGGCGGATCCAGGGGGAGGGAGCTAGGGAGGGCTAGAACCCCTCTCTTGAAGATTGATTTTACTTTGGAAAAAATATTATTATTGAAGTAAGTACATTGTTAATAGTAGAGTATTAATACATAAATTAAAAGTTATTTTGATACACTGTCCTCCACGCACTGAAATCTATACATAGCATGAAAACGTTATGCTTCCTGGCAAGTAGGTGTTTCGATTGTGATGCCCGGTGCACCACCCCTCAAGCATATCCTTCCTCAGGGGGTTTCTAGATCCACCACTACACGTGATGGAATGGGTGTGCAAAGGATCACCCATTAGGCAAGTGCTCAAATGTTAACTTTCTCCCCAGTGCTTTACAACCCTCATATGAGGTAAATAGAGCGAGGGCTTGCAACAGTTTTCATTATTCATATTTGTTGGTTTCAGTGTAGTAGAGGAAGATTGGTTCCAATGCTCTTCAAGGAAGTATTGCACATACATATGTGCTAGCCTTTAGCCAGTTGAATTCAAGTGTTTGCACCAAGGTCCTTGGAATCGTTCTACCGTATTAATATTAAATATCTAGATATTTAGACTTATTTCTTGGTGAAAAAATTTAATAAAGTCGTGCAGTTGTAACCTTTAAAATCAAATTATACTCTATAGGTGACTTTCCCTTGCCTTAAATAGATATTTTGATAAGTTGAAGCAGTTTATAAACATTGTATTACTACGCAAGACATTTTGTACAATTACATATCTCAATTTCACATTTATTTTGCCTTTCATGCAAATATCAGAGTAATTTTGCTTGTAGCTTCCTCTTTCTGAACTATCTTTGCCGTGACTAGTCAAGAGATGTAACTAGGCACTGCTAATGTATTGTATTTACAAACAGGAATTCATAGTTTAAAATTTTGTTTACTCAGTTTTGATTCTTAGTGGAAAATTTATGATACCGATCAACTGCAGGAGAACTGACTTAATACATAGGTAGTAGGTGACTGTTATAGGTAAAATACTTCAGCTAAGATAGCAAATTGTTTGAAGGAGATTTCATCATAATTCTGTTTCTTATTCTCTAATTATAGGCTGTTCATGGTAAAGTGAGCACTTTTGAGACCCTAGTTACTTTTTTCTCATCAGCCATTTTTTTCCTTCCGGCATTTTAAAAATAAATATTGCCATGTAAGTAATAAACACCGTGTATATATTTCACAGAACTCGAAAGTTAACGTCAAAGGCTACAATAAAATATATTTATTGACTAATATTCCAAATGCGAGGTCTTCAAAAAATGCTCACTTTATCATGAATAACCTATATTATGTACGAAAATGAGGTAGTTATACTAAGAATAATTTACAGAAAATATAAATGTCCTATGTTCATCGGCACATGAATGTTTCCAGAGCAAGTTACAATTACTATTTTCTAATATAATATAAGTGACCCATTGCCAAAATGATAAAATTTGAAGAGAAAGTTATTTTGATTTGACAGAAAATAATTTCCCTGCCTTGAGCAGTCATTTGTTTGTCCTAAGGCTCCCGCCTACCTGACGCGTGCACTGCATTGCAGTGCGTTTGAAATACATGTTTTTAAAAGAAACTATTAAAAGTGTGTCCTATGTGCTGATATACGAAGATATCACACACTTCAGACGATGGCTGTGGTGAGTGCTTTCAAGACGTCGCGCACATTAGAAACACCAGTTCACAACACTCCAGGATGGCTAAAAACTGCTCTTTTAAAGTGCAGCGAACTTTCCTATAGACTTTCCACCAATTAAATAATAGGGCCACCACTGAAAGTCCCATAGGTACATGCAGTGCGACGAGAACACTGCGCGCCAGTTGAAAGCCTTGCACTTAGCGGTGATGGGGCACTTGATGCACGTGGGAGTGCAGTCCTTATTGCTCCAGCGCTTCTGTGCCTCAACAACGGAAACAAGCTCTAGGTAGGCAGGAGCCTGTAAAGACGCAAGTTATTAGTTATCGAATATGCANGTGCCTCAACAACGGAAACAAGCTCTAGGTAGGCAGGAGCCTGTAAAGACGCAAGTTATTAGTTATCGAATATGCAGGTCATTTTCTTAAGTTTTGCTAAGCTTCATAATATTTTTATCGGGTTTCAAAATTAAAACCCATGGTGGTTCGTTTTATCATGGTATAACGTTATCTGGATTACGTTTGCCATTTTTAAAAAATCTTAAATTTTGTTATGTGTCAGCATTAGTAATAGAAGCTTTTTCAGACTGTGTCGACAGTTTTGCTCTAGGAAGTTCGATTATCTTTATCTGACTGACGGTACAGTAAGCAGGCTAGATGAAATTTGGATGGCACTGCTGGCTCCAAAGGTTGATTAATTTTTACCGATGATGCAGTTCGGATGGCTACGCAGAAGCCTTCCGAACTTCAGGCAGACAGTTTTTGGTAGAGAGAGTTTGATTAAATTTTACAAACAGCGCAGTTTGGATGGTGCTGCTGGCAGATGCAGACTTCCGTGCCCTTATCTTAGAAGGGGGAGGGGGGGGCGATAGGCCCGCAGAATAAATACTCGGGGTGTCTATCGTCTAAAAAAGAAAAAGTAACCAACAGTCAGAGAAGATGCATCGGGCGTGACGAACTTCACCCACACCGGCACGCACCCGCGACCGCTAAATCTTTTTTCACTTCAATTCTTTTCGGCTTGAACTGAAATTCTATTAAATTATTTCCGCCAGTGTGGGAGGTCGGTAGGGTGCCAGGAGGGAACGGACGTCCTTCCTGCCTTCATATTTTCTTCTTGAGAGGCAAGTTTACGAGACGTAAATTAATAATTAAACGACTGTGGCGCTGCTCTCTGTTAGTTTGCCTGTAAACTGGTTCGTACTCTGCATACTTGACGATTGTATGCGAACTGTTTCAATCTTTCCAGTAAATAAAAGTACGAAATAATAAACAAACATTGGACTTTATTTATATTTATTGGCGCCTTTAACGTTTCATGCTACTGTACTACCAACTGAGCTAGTCGAGTGGTAACTTCCAGCCGTCATCACAGACGCTTCATCATTACAAATATGGCGGCCGAATGCGCCGCGTGGAACGTTACAAATATGGCGCCTAACTGTGAGGCTGCCTCGTTACAATTATGGCGGGCATAAACAACGTAGGCAACCTTACAAGCCTTTATATGCTATAATAGCAAAATAATTACTTATTTTATATTTGATTCAAGCGCTGTTGAACTTGTAGACGTCAAAATGAGATACTAATTTAAAGTGCCTTGAGCTGCCTCAAAAATACATATTCATGTAACCTGCCATTGACAATCTTCAAAACGCGTATCTTAACATATTTTTTTTACATTTCTTCTGTTTCTCAATTTTTACAAAATAACTTATGGTATACAAATCTTAAAATTCAATAAAACAGTACTTTTCTGTTGCCATGTTAAATTTTTTATATAAATGTTTTGATTTAATTGTTGGTTTGTGTTTTACGACTGTAAAATTGTGATTCTAAAATGTGAATATGCAAAAAATATTTTGCTTCCTGAAACTAACAATGCATATAATATATACAAGATTAATAAATTGTGTTTTTATTCAAACCACTTAAAAGGTTTTAGGGCAATTAATACAATTTTTGTTGACTGCAGCCAAAAAAGAAGACGTTTAGAATATTTTAGCAACAGGCAAACTTAAAATTACTGTTATATATACTTTTGTCTGAAGAGCTGTTTGCTTTTACTCATTTTCTTTGATGCAAAGCCTTTCAATGCCATTAAAATGTACAAATTTACAGTACCAAAAATAAACCAATAGAAATGCATATTTCTGGAAAATTGGCAGAAACTGCACGATTGTTCCGTTTTGATTATTCTGTGTTGACTTCCAAACTTGTAGACTTAAATTAACATGATCACATTTAAATTAATGTCCTGTATACTGTTAACGAGTGCTTACTAATGCTTCCTGCGTTATGCATATAATCTGATCAGGAAGCAAAAAACTTGCATACTGAACTAAACTTATTCTACAAAATGACATGCACATCCCTGCCTAGCCCGAGAATCAACCCCACAACCCACTGTAAACTGACATGCCAGCCATCTTACATAATCAATGTTTTTAACAAAAATCTGCATCCTTTAAATTTTTTATTTAGGTGTTTGAATTATAATTTTTTTTTAGCAATCTTTTGTCTGGAAGGACACACAATATTAAATGACTTTTTGTATACACACATTTCACTCAAATCATAATTTCTGTATAAATAATTTCTAACTTACATGTGCTGCACTCGGGTGTGTGCCTGGCCTCAGAGTGATCAGTATTCACTTATCAACAGACCAGTTGGCTCTCTTCCAAACTGACCTTGAAGAAAACTGCCAGCAGTAATGGTTTGTGATTACGTAAGGAAACCAACTGGACCAGTGCGACAGGATTAGTTGGTGCATGCTCTATCTCTATCTCGTGCTCTATCTCTATCTCGTGCTGTCCAAGCAGCTTATCTCAACGACCACTTTCATGGCCAACTCCCAGCACAGGCCATCTCTCCTCACACTCTGTGTGTCTGTTTGATTTGCCTGACACCTGAGATCTGCATAAGTATCTTATCTTGAATGATGAGGTTCTGATGTGTTGTGCTTGTGAGATACACCTGTTGATATTGGAACAGAACCTTCTGTTCAGTTGTTCATTTCTGTAAATTTACCTCACTCTACATGAACTAACTTATGTTAAATGCAGTTTTAGTAAAAGTAGCAAAGGTAATATTTTTTTTTTTAAAGGATTAATTAGAGCAAGTTTAATATTACATCACCTGCACTCTCTAAAATGCTGTGTACATATATGGTGTTTTCAAAAGGTTAAACTTAATGGTACATTAAATCTTCACCGGAATAGTATTCTAAAAGATTAAAATATCTTCACCTCATTTTCATTTGTAGGTCTTAATGCCTCATATAGATATACAGTCAATTTTAAAATAGATATTTACTCCTGTGTTGATATTGTACTGAAAGTATTTAATCATTCTTTGCTGTGTTTCAATCTGCTGTTTATAGTGTATATGTGTTTGTTGCAGTGAATCTGACATATTGAATCTTGCCANTCATTCTTTGCTGTGTTTCAATCTGCTGTTTATAGTGTATATGTGTTTGTTGCAGTGAATCTGACATATTGAATCTAGCAAAAAAANGACATATTGAATCTTGCCAAAAAAAACTGCAAACATGTTTTTAATGCTAGGCATTCTTTTACTCTGACTGATAATATTACAAGGTGTTTCAATTGTGTTTATTGTTGCACAGTGCAATATTGTCAAAAGCACGCTCTGTATAACTTTTACTTTGCCAGGGAAAACAAGCTAAGAGATACTTATGAATTATATTGAAAATAGCCTGCTGTACTTACATCAAAGGAATTCAATATGATAATAAATTAACCATCTGCATTTCAATAGTGTGGGCCACGGTCCCCTCTAATGTAGCAGCCCAGTACTGTAATTTCACCAAAACAGGGCTACTGTTTCGGGAACACACACCCACCCTACAGTTACCGAGCTTCTGTGCAAACCAACAGGGATGCCGGATATACAGTAATAGTTCGACTGCAATTCTCATCGTTGCGTGTCCACATTTGGAGCCCATACATAGCTTCTAGTCAGAGCATCTTCGTGTGATTTCTGGATGTTCGTCGTGCAATAGCTACAGCACTTGTTCCCGTAACTTCACCAGCGCGANGTGTGATTTCTGGATGTTCGTCGTGCAATAGCTACAGCACTTGTTCCCGTAACTTCACCAGCGCGACTCTTTTTTTCCAATGATACACGTTCTACGGACAACTCTAGTTTGACGAGCACTTCAACTCCAGTACTAAAGTCTCCTCCACCCGCGCCACCCTCTACACGATAGGCAGTAGCAAAGGGGCAAAAAGGCTGCAGAAGGTGAACACACCATCCGCTGGCATAACATCTACTTGATCTTTCCATTTGCTACCTTCCCTCTTTTAGCTGCTCAGCTATNGAACACACCATCCGCTGGCATAACATCTACTTGATCTTTCCATTTGCTACCTTCCCTCTTTTAGCTGCTCAGCTATCAGCACTTTTCTCCACCCTTCACCCACTCATTCTTTGTTTCCTGGAATGCAGTTCCGCCTGGCACAACAGGACAATATCCAAATAAGGTGTTCAAGGGTGATAAGGAGGGGAGGGAGGGTTGAAATTTTGAAAGTGTTTTTGAGTATTTGAGGTTAATTTTTGTAAGTATTCAATTATGTTCTTTAATCAAACCTTTATTAATTGTACTTAATGTCTTTCTTTGGTCATTTTATCGTTTTCCTACTTACGTAAATTACTTGCATACGTAATAAAATTTTATTTTAGTCACGCCAAAGAAGTATAACTTCTAACGCGCATACATAAGTACATGCACCCATGTTTTTTATGACAAGGTGTTGCTAGAACTTGCTGCCTCGCGACATGCGCGACGTCTGTGTTCTAGGGAACTACTGAACATAAAAAATGCTCAGACTGAAAAGAAAACCAGAGAGAAGCAAAAGAATGTGAATATATATAATGAAAGAATCTATATTGCATGCTACAGTTTAGTGTATCTTACTTAATGTGTGTTGTTATCAACAATGTAATTATTAATATTTTATTATGTTTTATTTTTATATAGGTAATATAAAATCACATTACCATATTATTTTATGTTTTGAAAAGTTATCTCTTGTTAAGATTTTTTCTGAGTGTAGCATTTCAGCATTCATTTGAATTTTTATTGCAATGCAGAGCTGTGTAAATAAAAAATCTGTGGATGTGAATTACATTCAATGTTTTGTTCCCATGGTGAGAATAAAAGGGCAAATTTTGAATATCTGATTAGCCAACAGGAACAGGCGGCATTGAAAACTGATTAAACAGTTATTTTTTTAAGATGATGAAATTTTGAGATTTCCTGACTAACTTAGATTTGGCTGGATCATTTTGAATACCATGTTTTTAACGGTTGGAAATTATTTACATGTTTATCTAGCATCACTGGAAGTAGCAACGCTGTAATCCCTTTGTTGATGCTGTAATGTAGGCCTATGTAATGACTGCCGAGTGGAGTGCGTTCGTGTTGTCTCAAGTAAAACTTTTTAAATTTTAATTTTTGTAGATTTGGATAGGTAACTAACTGTTACGTGCTCGTCTCTGAGGCCT